>CM072148.1:20889169-20957808 GCA_036850595.1 Rhyacichthys aspro
GAGAGCATATTTAAAGAGGACCTAACACTTGCAGCCTGTCTGGAGGGCACATTAAAAGTTTTACCCCTGATTAAAGCAGCTACTGATCAATAAAAACTGAAGGAATGCAAACATTTTGTCTTGCATTTGGGGAAAACAGTTTCATCACCTTATTGCACATTGTAATTAACCTACTGTGCCATCTGCAGGGCTTTAATAGAAAGTGCTTGCAAAAAAAAATTTAATAAATAACTGCTCGGTGATTGGATCAACTTTTTCACTTATGCATTTAATTTAGTTGTAGTTCAATGACAGTAAAGATCCTCTAAAATCAGTGTTTGAAAAAAGGCTACAATCTTTAAATATTTATGGTGTGAACAGTGCAGCCACTCTGGGTTTACTCTGGCCTTTTTTACCTTAATGAAAAGAAATATAATAATATTTTAGTCTTTATGCTTACACAATTACGTGATTGTAACTTTGTTAAGTGGAAATGTCACTATAGTGTAGGAAATACAGGTAAACCTTACTTTTAAATGGAAAAAAGTACAACTGCAGTTAAAATCCAATCAAATGAAATCCGTTGCAGGTTAACATTAAAGTAAAAGTAAAAGTGATGTCTTTAAAACCAAGCTCCTACTTTTTGCTCCTGAGCTCGTCTCGATACCTTTGCTTCTGTGTGGGAAGTGTTCGCCAGACGAGCGAGACGTGATTCGGGCGTGAACGCGCTGGTCCGGTCGCTGCGAGAAACACCGTGGGCGTAGTTCAGCCGACAGTGGACGCTCGGAGCTGTGGGCGTGAAGAGGCCAAACGCAGGAACGAAAGGTCAGGAAAGAGACGGACGGACGAGCTGCAGCGAGACTATGCACTGCAAGAGTGACAGACTTCAAACTTTACAGGGTTTCGGACAGTTTTACGTCTGTTACAGAAGGACGTTTGAGAGGAGTTGTCCCATAAAAAAAAAACTTTTGTTTGTCCAACCAAAAGTCCTTGATCTCATCTTAGACTTCAACTTATTTAAAATCTTCTCATTGTTCTGACCTTGAGTGTTTTGAAAGGCAGCCATACATATTTTCATTATCATCATTATTATTATTATTATTATTATTATAGGCAAACTTGAGGTTGTTCAGTGTTAAGCAGAAGTTAGTTAGTTACTTTTAAACATCACCTGTTTCATTTGTTAATCCATATTAGGCTCACAGTGTGATATGTTAATATTGTGATGATAATATGGTAACTGCATATATCCTAAAGTTGGAACAAAAATAAATCAAATTAAGCGTCAAATCATCGTGTATTATGTGTGTCATGAAAAAAAAAGCTGTCAACAAATAGCTAGTTATCTGTGAAGTTAGTAATAACCTAATTTATGCCTTACCCAAGTCTCAGACTGATGACATCACGCCCCCCTCACATCTACAACTTCAGCAAATTATAAGGACAGACTAGGGTCATATTTAACTTGTGCAACAAACATAAGTATATAGAAATAGAGCATCATGCCTTTTAAAAACAGTGTCTAACTTTAAGGTTAGTTAATCATGGTAACTGTTGTTATCAGTCATAAAAGCTGCCCTCTCTTAAAGAATATTCCTCTTACGTCCCCTCCGCTGTCCTTAAGGCCCAGGATGTTGGGATGTTGAGCCAGTGTCACCACCGCGTCCAGAGGCAGCTCCAGTCCAGTGTTGGCCGGGACGCTGTACAAAACCACAGGCACTGGGCTGTGGTCCGCCACCTGCAGCGAGACAGAGAGAGACAGAGTTTATGAATACGGTCAGAATAATGTGGAAACAAATCTCTACTTTACACTTTTTATATGTTCTGTTCCACTAAATAAAAACACACACAAAACAAAGCATCTGAAAATGAAAAGTCTTTTTTCCTTCCTCTCCATAAAACTCACTCAGATATTGCAGATATTATAATAAATAAATAATAAATAGATATTAGTTGCAGCCATGTAAAGATGAAGATATTTAAACGAATAGGTCAAAATACATGACTTCATCAAAATAGATGTGTCCATATAAAAATGTATGAAGGTTTTTCAGTCATATTCAGTAAAATGTACACAGTTAATTTTTGATCTTAGTGGTAATTCAGGGGGGTGGTTTTAAATGTGTTTTCTACTTAATTTGTGATAAAAAAAACAAAAAACAAATGTCGGGCCTGGCCTTAAACCTGCTCTGGACCAGACTAAACTTCCTTCTTCAGTTTCCTGGTCTGACTGATAATGAGCCTGCTTCTTGGAACAGAAAGAACGAAAGTTACTCACATAAGCCTAATTAACTCGCTTCATGGACTACTCCTCAGATCTAAAGGACATTTACTTCACTATATCTCTGACCTAGGTCTTGAACAGAGTAAATTATCCCCTCAGTTTCTGTGCGAAGTCTTCCTTCCGGGGAATAATTTTACATTGAAATGCACTCTTTCTCACTCTGCAAAAAGCTTCTTCCCCCGAGCTGTGATCAGTCGAAACAAGACACTTTGAACTACCTCTAAATATGCACTTCATCTGCAACTGTCCCTTTTATTATTTAATAAAGTGGTTCTTAAACTGTGGCACGGGTCCCACTGGCGGTACTCTCTGTGGTGGTGCTGGAGAAGCTCTGATGACTACAAAATGTGCGACTATTGATTTCTGCCACACTTTTCTATACAAATAAATGGCGTGGGAGATTTAAAACGTGTGTGAGTGTGAGCTGACCTTGGTGAAGTGCTGGATCAGAGCGCGGCCGTCCATCTTGCCTTTGTAGAAACAGGGAGTGACCACGAGCACCGCATCTGCTCCGCCTGCGGCCATCTTCTCTGTGAGTTTTACTGTGGCTCTGGTCGCTGAAGAAACAGGACATACGGATAAATCTCGAATGTACATTTCATTCCATATCAAGTAAATCATGCACCAAAAGAGCTATTTAAAATCAAAACATTAAGAGGACAAATGTCAAAATGTACACAAGTGAGCTGAGAGAGACGATATGTTAAAAAGTTAAATCAGAATGTCTTAAAGGGGTAAATAAACATCAAGCATCTTCTGCAGCTGTGCATTTGAGGTAGACTGAGATGGAAACTACAGCCTCTTGTGCCCTCTCGGACACTCCCAACTGAATGGAGCACCCTTCATCAATGTAGGTCATACCGGAGTCTCCTCTTATCGTAGGTGACTGTGACTTACATTCGCAGCCCGACCCGGCCATGAGCAATTTGTCTTTGGGCAGCCATCGTCGAACAGTCTTCACCACCTCGACCCGCTCCTCATCGGACAAATACGGGTACTCGCCGTTAGAGCCCTGCACCACCAGACCTGCAAACATGCTACACATTATTACTAGTCATTTTGCTGCTTTTCACCTGCTGCACCATAGTTTGAACCCTCACACAGACTATTTAGCATGTTCTAATTTTTCTACTTTGATATTTTACTGACTTTTGTCTTTGTGTCATGGGTAAAGTCTTTATTGTTTATTATGTGGCTGTTATATGTACTTTTTCCTTGACATCAACCTGCCAATGGGTGCATTTACATGTTGGACTGATGAACACATGTTAATTAATGTTCATTGTCCCATCATATAAATAAAAAATACAAATATTTAAGGCTCTGACCATTGGATAAAAGGACACAGGATATAAGACAATGGAACTGAGACAGACATGTTACAACACTCTATTACAGTGATGTCTGTGTGAATATACGGCTATTGAACAATTACTTCCAATAGTTCTACTTTTGAACACAAAATAAACATAAGAAAAGTCCAAGGTAAAAGTTGGATGATATTGTGGGGAAAAAAAGCTCAGGGAACTTGTTTTTAACTTAATCCACTAGTTTATTTTTTACTCATCTTATGCTGCTTATTCTGACTGAATAGTACAATACTCAGTGTCAATGTCAATGTTATTTATATAGCACATTTAAAACAACCATTGCTGCCCAAAGTGCTTTACATGTTGAGTAAAGTGCACTAAAATTGGAAGGTAGAACAAAAAACGAAAAGGACATAAAAACAAGTAAAAAGAATAACAACAATAAAATAGATCAAAATGCAGGTAGTAAGAATGGATAAGGAAGTCAGAGACCAGCTCAATTTGTGTTAAAAGCCAGTGCAAACAAATGGGTTTTTAGTGAGGATTTAAAAACACTGAGGGACTGGACTTAATACTAATTCTAACCATCTTAGCAATAATTGTTATTAATGTGTTTAACCAGAAGATGGCGCCAAATGCTGCTAAATGGAGAGTTTGTTTTGCTTCAGAACCGCACTCTGTCCTTTCTGTCAAGTCCCAAGAAAAAGCAAATACTTGCAGATCATGGGGTTTAAGAACATTTTTATTTATCTAAAAGTAGTAAATGTCTTGGTTACTTTTGATTTTTAATAGTAATGAGTCTCCTTCACTACTACATCACTTTGATTGGATCATCCATTTTTCTGAGTCATAGAAAAGAGCGAGTATTTAACGTAAACACACCATCGAGAGCTGAAAGACTTTACTCTGATTACAACTTGTGGTGTGCATTAATGTAAGTTTAGGTCTGTAAGATAGAGATTGCAAAGTATTTTTAAAACCTTTGAATTTTCTGTGAGTGTTTTACAAATATCTCTGTCCACATGCTCTTACAAGTCATTCACCAAGTGACAATAAAAAATCCTTAAAAAAAACATATTTCTGATATATTTCCCAAAGAAAAAAAAGACAATAAATAAACAAAAACACCAAAGCTCATGGTTAAATGTTAAAAGTTTAGCCACCGAGACCATTTCCTGAAGCCAATTTTTGAAAGACAGGGCAGTTGGTGATTTTTAAAATTTTTATTTATTTTTTGCATCAACCTTACCAATCTTAAAAACCTTCTTTATGTGATAGGAAAACTTTTCTTGGTCATTTAAATAACCAAAAATTTCTATTAGAGCCTGGCCCAATTTTAACATTATAATGCCATTACATTAAAATCAGTCATAAATTGTTGTAGGGCTGGACAATGGCAAATAAATGAGAAGGTGAACCTTGGGACCCGTTGTACATATCACACAAAGCAGATACCACAGAATGAAATGAAAGATTTTATTAAGTTTATCCATAGAATAATGTAATTGATGAACTACTTTAAACTGGATTAATCTACACCAATTAGGTATAAGATTATGACCACCTGCCTATTGTGTTGGTCTCCTTTTGCTCTAAAACACCCCTGAACCGTCAAGGCACAGACGCCACTGTATATTCTGACACCTTTCTATCAGAACCAGCATTAACTTTTTGTGCAACAGTAGCTGGTCTTTGGATTAGACCACACAGGCCTAGCCTTTACTCTCCATGTGCATCAGTGAACCTCGGCCCATGACCCTGACCACTGCAGACCAGGAACACCCCATAAGAGCTCAGGTTATGGAGATGCTCTGGCCCAGTCGTCTAACCATTACAATCAAAAATCACTTAAATCCTTATACTTGCCCGTTTTTCCTGCTTCTAACACATCAACTTTGAAGTCAAAATGTTCCCCTGCTGCCACATATATCCTACTCACTAAAAGGTGCCATGATAAAGAGATAATCAGTGTTATTCTCTTCCGATGTCAGTGGACATAATGTTATACCTGATTGGTTTATTTGGAATTGATAGAACAAGACCTTGAATTGTCAAGAGCCTTTTTCCATGAATCCTCGATTATAGCCTATAGGTATACCAAGGTCCTCGGCCCAGGCCTCCCTGAGATTATCCGTGCTTACAGGCTGTGCAAAAGCATTAACAAAGTGAAATGTGTGGGATTGTTATTGTATGAAATGTCACACTTGTACATAATGGTAAAAATGTGACTGTGGAAGAGAGTGTATAGTCTGGACCTCAGAATGAGAGGAAAGTTTGTTGTCAGTATAAAAGTCTTGAGTGCATTCTGAGGAAGTAGTATCCAAGCAATGCGTTAGTACCAGTAATCAATATTTGTACAATGACAATTAGATTTAAGTGTTTTTCGTATTGTCTTATAAACGATAGATATGAATTGAACTGTAACATTTTGAGAACAGACTTTTTACTGGTCTACATGTCATGTGTAAACAGAAGCTGCTGAAGTGTTCAAAAAGTGACCTAAAACATTGTTTGCTTGAGTACAAGAGGCCAAAACACACAGATAAAGCAACATTTTCAGTGATACCTGCCTCTGTGCGTTGACGTTCCAAGTTTAAACTCAACTCTTTGTCAAAGAGGGTCATGGTCGTCCAGAGCTGGGCCCTTTAAGTGCCCCATACGAAAACCCTTTTAGCTTTCTGGTGAACGATTCAAAAGTTCTTCTGAAAAGAGGGTGGCAATCGTTGATATTTACTACTTTTTTAAAATTGTTATAAAAGACTAATCTGCTCTTTCAAATAAAATTAAGAAAGCTTTAACTTATCTGTGGTTAGGCACAATGCATTTTGTTGTCAATTATCAAGGATTTTCACAATTATGTATTATCAAAACTTACAGGGCCTTTGTCCAATCACAGCTCGCTTCAGGAAAAGGCAGCACTCCTATTGGTCGACACTGATGTCAATAAAGAAGTGATGGCTACCAATAAAACAGTGAAACAGTGTCTCATTTCTGAAAAAATCTGCAGCAAAATCTTAAATTAACTTCAGAATTTAAATAGTTACAAATATAAACTACAAATACAAACATCTTGCCTTTTTCTAACATTAACAAATGAACTATTGCGACTAAAAGCACCTTCTCTAGTCTCTGTTAAAGTTCCTCATAAACAAAACCTGAGAGACTCTTGTTGTGTGTCTCTGCTACTGAGGGTGAGTGATGTCAAAAAAGAAAACTGGGTAATGCGACTTTAATTATAATGTTTATCAGGGTTGAAGCATATGGAAAAAAAAAAACTGGGGCAATCTGCAGTTTTTGACCAAAGCAAGAAAAAAACCCCAAAAGAATGAATTTAATGTTAGTAAGTAGTTGTAGGCCTACTGTCTTTTTGTTACAGTTGCATTTACAATTTAATTGAAAATATTTAAACCAGAAGTGAGTGGTCAAATGTATTAAAACCTTGCAAAAAATGAAGTACTCATTCTTGTTTATTAAAAAATATGGGCCCTTGATAGCCACTTCATTAAAAAAAAGTAGTGGTTAGCTAACTTTCTGTCAGTTTCTGCAGAGTATTGATTGATTGTAGCAAGTTTTAACACTAAATATGACCAGTAAAATCAGCCTCTGAAAGAAACCTACTGAGCTACTGCAGAGATAAATAAAAAATCCAGCTGTGTACCTGCTGCTGCTTTTATCAGATGCACATAAGCCCAAATCTAAGTTGTTTCAGTTGGAGTTTAAGTCAAAAAACATACAGTATCCTATGTTTGTATGTAATAAACTCATTCAACTTCAGTCTTGTGTGTGTTTTTGCGTCTCTGACCTTTGAATGGGATCTGTGCGTATTTGTGCAGGTTCTGCTCCAGTTTGCCGTAGTCCACGTCCTCGCTGGCGGTAAAAGGAGTGGCTAAGGGCGGATAAATCCCGCTGAGGTCGAGCCTGACAGCGGCTGCAGTGTGGCTCTGCGCTCGACTCCACGCCGCCTGACTTTGAGCCGCACCTCTGTTGCTCAGGGAAAGAACAGCTCTCCAAAGCCGGGGACAGTGCATGTTGAGGCGGATAGGATTAGACAGAGCAGCCCGTGGTGAGTGTCTGGGACTGTGGCAGCTGTGGAGTTAATGACTGACCCCGAACAGAGGCTAAATATTGACCACAAGCTGCATTTCGGTCTCAAAGTTCAACTCGAGCGCAATGGGACACTTCACAGAAACAGAAACAGCACTAAAAGCATTTGCAGTCACGTGAGGAGATAATGATATGAAAAGAAAAGAGGAGATGAGATGAATCGTGGATACGGCCAAAACTTAATTGAAAAAGTCCACTCCAAGAACTAAAATGTGGGTTTTTGGTCATGTGTGCTTCGTTGCTAAAAGCTCCGCCCATAATTAACGAGGGACCATCGTCAAGAGCAGGTCCAAGAACAAAACGCAGAATAAAAAACTTGGTCCAGGACAGGAAAGGGACAAAGTTAGCATTTTTCAAGAATATACAATGCTGTGCAAAAGTATTATGCAGGTGTGCATATAAAAACTAAAATAAACTATAAAGTATGTTTATTTTTATTCATTAAAAATGCAAAATAAACGTAGGGAAGACAATTCTAAATCAAATCAATGTTTGGTGTGACTTTGCCTCAAAACAGTTCAAAGATTTGGACAATGTTACAACCTTAACTACCCACCTCAACTGAAGTACACGTTCAAAGTGCTCCAAAATGATGTACCACACTCTCAAAGAAGGCACAAATCGTTAAAACAGACTCTAAATGAGATACTGACACTACTGACTGAAACAGGGCTTGTTTCTGATGCAGGTACTTTGTGCTTATAAATGTTTCTGTTGCTGATACTGTGGTCATAACATATATCGTACAGATTCATACATTCAAGGATGATTTCTTGTGTCTTCTGTGATGTGGGTGGTTTGACATTGAGCTCTTTGTGGCTAGTTGGAGCTTTATGTTTTCACAGTTTTCTTACAAACCAATGTAATTTCTTTTTCCCACTATGTTCACCCAGTGTTTCTTCTGCTTATATAACGTGGCAGTCTGGGCTTCAACTTTACTCCAGCTCTTTTGTCTGGTCAACCTCTCAGTCTGAGCCAGAACTAATTTATCCAAGCTCTGTTCAAACTGATCCAATTTCTCAGCCGGCATTTAATTCTATTATCTTGTTCAAGCTGCATATTCCACAGCTCTCCCTGATATTTGACATTTATGATTTTTTTTATTTTTTTTTTTACAGTTTTGCATAAAGAAGGATAAATGTGAAAGTGTGTTGTTATACTACAGTTCATTTCAGTGAAAACTGCAGCTTTGTTTTATAGGATTTTAATTTATTTTAAAACTTAACTTTGAGCATTGACATCATGTTTAAGTGAAGGGCTTTTTAGTAAACCCAGTCTAAATGTTTAATGACAGTGTAAGAGATACGATCCGCCACTACCAACAGTGTCTAGTCAAGGCTTAGTCAAGTGAAAATATACTTAAGTTTAACTTCCAGTAATGAGTAGCCCACAGTTGGAAAGCAGCTAAGAGGTGCTGTATTAACCCGGTCCGTGCGGCAGAGGGCGCTGCAGGACCGTGACCCCTGCAGAGTCTCGTGCGGGCTCAGAGAGAGAGAGAGAGAGGAGCTGCAGCTGATCGTCACTGAGTCCGGAGTCAGCCTCGCGCTGCAGCAGCAGCTCGCGCTGAGCAGAGACCGGAGTATTTTTAGCGCGTGACATCACCAGAAAGCATCTCTCGCGCGCAGCCTCGAGCTTCTCCCAGAGGCAGCTCGTGAGATGGACCGGACCCACGGCGGCACGTGACCCCGGAGGAGCATCATGGAGCCCCGCGCGCTGCTGCTCTGCGTGTCCGCGTGCTGCCTATTCCCTGCAGCGCGCGCTCTGCTGGGCTTCCGCCCCGAGTCCACGAGCGCAGAGCTCGCGGTGGAGGAAGGCGTGCTCGTGGCTGCGGAGGGCAGCCGCTTTTCGCTGCGCGTGTACTTCTCTCTGCCGCCACCCGGAACCGCGCGGAACCGCAGCGCCGCGCCCTGGATCGCCTTCGTGGAGGAGCCCGGCCCCGGGCGCGAGCGGCAGGCGCACCCAAAGCGGAACCTGTGTGTTGATCGCGCCGCGAGGACGTCTGACATCGAGGTCCTGGGCTCGTTCCGCTCCGCATCCAGCCACAACTCTGTGCTCGTAGAGCTGTGGGCCAAGGAGCTGCGGCGCGGCGAGCACATCAAGTACTACTCCACGTGTGCCTTTGATGGCGCGCGTTGGGAGCACTACCGCACGCGGGACTTCTGGGTGGCGGTTCGGGAGCGCGCGGCGGCGCCGGGGCTATGGCTGCAGCTGCTCGTGAGCGCGCTGCTGCTCGCGCTGTCAGCGCTGTTCAGCGGTTTGAACCTGAGCCTCCTCGCGCTCGACCCCGTGGAGCTGCAGGTGCTGCAGAACAGCGGCACGAGCGCAGAGCAGAACTACGCGCGCCAGATCGAGTCCGTGCGTCGCCACGGCAACTACGTGCTGTGCACGCTGTTGCTCGGCAACGCCGTCATCAACGCGGCGCTGGCCGTGTGCACGTGCCAGATTCTGGGTATGACGTGGCAGTCCACGCTGTTTTGCGCCTTTGCCATCTTCTTCGTGGGAGAAATCCTGCCCCACTCTGTGGCCTCAAGGCACGGCCTCGCTATTGCCTCCAAAACCATTTGGGTCACGCGCCTGCTGATGGTCCTGTCTTTTCCGGTCTCATACCCAATCAGTAAGCTGCTGGACCTCGTGCTCAACCAGGAGATCTCCAACTTCTACACGCGCGAGAAGCTGCTGGAGATGCTGCGCGTGACTGACCCGTATCATGACCTCGTGAAGGAGGAGCTGAACATCATCCAGGGCGCGCTCGAGCTGCGCACGAAGACGGTGGAGGATGTACTGACGCCGCTACAGGATTGCTTCATGTTGAGCGCGGACGCGCTGCTGGACTTTGGGACCATGTCCGAGATCATGCAGAGCGGGTACACGCGCATACCTGTGTACGAGAACACGCGCTCCAACATCGTGGACATCCTCTTTGTCAAAGACCTGGCCTTCGTGGATCCGGACGACTGCACCCCACTCAAGACCATCACGCAGTTCTACAAACACCCGCTGCACTGCGTCTTCAACGACACCAAACTGGACGCCATGTTGGAGGAGTTCAAGAAAGGTCAGAGGGCACGAACACTCGCACAACACAGTCACAGCTGCACACACCTCGAGGGTCATTCATTCAGTCCAGTTTAGTGATGTTCTCAGGAGAATTACTGTGGGTCAGAGGTGAGGGGTCAGAGTCCAGATGCACTTTTAACATAAAAAGAACCACAATTAAGTAACCTCTCTTTTTACTGTACGTTTGAGACAATTTTACTGGAGAATTGCTAAACTCTCTGTCCACTTAAATCTTTAAGTGTGCGTAAACAAATAAATAAATACAAACAATTGGCTATTTCAAGTTTTAGTTTTGACCCTTTGAGGCTGCTGTAGTTTGTAGAGTGAAATTTAAACCAAAGCAGAGGAGAGCAGTCAGAAACTGGGATACTTTTTTTAAAGTAAATTCTTAAACTGAATTCTTGGACTTAAAAAAATAACATCAGTCATCACCAAAAGAGCAAGTAAAAGGCGTCAGGATGAGAAAGGCCAAGAAAAAGTGAGGCTGTGGTATCTCACTTTAATCTAGAGCTGAAAAGTGATGGCCTTTCCGTGGTACGCCACTAAAATACTTCCAAAAATACAGTCAGTACTTTTCTGGAGAAGTTGCTGCAACTCTAGAAAAAAAAAAAAAACTAGCGTAACAGTAATAACTGTGTCATATATCATATATTAATGCATTGAGTTATGAACTTGTGGTTTTTCAATGGTTAAAACTGTCGTAGTCTACAGACAAATTAATTGCATTTGGTTATTACTATTGGCTGTTCAAAAGTGAGACATATTAGGATCTTAAAATGGGAATACTTGGGAATCTGTGTAAAATAAAAAATTAAGCTGTTCCTCACGACACATTAACACCTGCTTAACCTAACCTGGCACGTGCAGTTTATGAACAGTGTTATTAGCTATATTAAGAGACTTACACATCTTTGGTGCTAACAGCTCCAAATCCCTTACATTTTAAAAATGTGTGTGTCCAAATTACATCACTGACGTTGTGTTGAAGGGCCCTAATCTGCCTGAATGAGTATGTTCCCTCCTACTGTGTGTGTGTGTGTGTGTGTGTGTGTGTGAGAGGGGGTAAAGGGAGGGTGGAGGGAGCACAGAGACCCAGAGGAGCAGCAGAGAAACTCTAATGAGTGCTGTGTCTGTAAACAACGGATGACTCATGGTAGGCCCCTAATCTTCATAGGGCCCTAGGCCTGTGCATTAAGGTGGCCTTGGCTATGACACACTCAGTCATTGCTACTACATCTCTGGCAAGCAAACAGTCCCTGTTGTTTTTGCAACTTAACGATCAGTGCCTCAACCACGTCCTACTGATGCAACGATGTAAACTGGAATCACAGCAACTCTCTCCCTGCAGACAGCACACAGCAGTGCCTTGAATTCAGTCAATAAATACTTAGAAGTCCATGTCTTGATGAAAGTTCTGCAATTTGTATTCTTTCGCTTTTTTATCCGAGATAACATTGTTACCAACAGCATGTAAATGACGAACAGATGGCAATTCAAGTGCCTTCAAAATAAAAGTATTTTATTTGTAATTATTCATTCATCTTCCACTGCTACCACATGCATGTCTTTGGGCATGCAGACTCCTCATGAACCCTGGATCTTCTTGCTGTGAAGCGGGAGCTGCTACCGTGCAGCCCTCTATTAAATGCTATACAAAATACAATATTATATTGTAATAAATTGTAAATTATTATGTACTGTACTATGTGCATGATACAGGTTTTAACACAAGCCTCCTGAGGGCGACACAGGGGCAGGTGGAAGGCAGGTTTTAAAAAGGCCAGGTCTGGTCTAATGTTTACTGCAGCTGTATCTCCAGCCTCATCACTACATCACTACACTACAGGATTTACTCTTTACATGAATTATTAGAAACACACTTGGTTTTCTTGAAATTAAACATCTATTATCAGTGTGTTGAATTTAAACATTTCAAGTTAATTTCACAAGCACAGACAGTAGTGTATGGCTGAAGAAACGGCGTTTGAAAATTCACAGCTCGGCTTTAATTTAGATGCAGTGACATTGTTTAAATCCAGCAGTGAATGAATGCTTCTTGAACGTAGTGTATCACATTTAAAGAAGTGACACTGACATTAAACTAATCACAGCAGTAAATAAGTAAGACCCTCCTGTTCCCTTGAAATATCCAGTTGAGTCGGTCCATAACTTTTAGCATCAACCTTCTCAACTGTTTTTTGTATTGGAATCAAATTCTTTAAAGACCATTTAGTTTGACTTAGTTTTGTGTGTTTATTCATCAGGACACAGACACCTACCCACGAACCCTGTGTAACATATAAATAATAGAGAAATCAACCACTCTTTCCAGTAACATGTCTAAGTGTTCATGAGGAAATGCTGTCTGGACTGTGACCGTGTCAGCTTGGTCCTGAGTTTACAGTCGATTGCACTCAGACAGAGATGCTGCTGGAGAATGTAAACAGACTGAGTGCTGCAGTGGGTGTGAGCTCAGTGGCCAATCACAGCCCTTCTGCTTCGTCAGCACTTTGTAATGCTGCTTTTTCTGCTGTTTGTGGTTTGAATGGGATGAGCAGGCGGTGCATTCAGCAGGGCACCTTCAGATCAGCTCACTATACACTATATCTGGGTAGACTATCTGCGGTCAACAAAAATAGAGACGCATGGAGGATACTGTGAGCAAAATAAAGTTTACTTGTGACTGTAGCACATCATGTATTCTTTAGGAAAATTGGAGAAAAAGCTTTATCAAAAGAATATTGTAAAGGAACTAGCACTGCACAAGATAACGCAAATTTATCATTGAAACGAATCGCAATCATATTACAGCTTTCCTTGTAATAGACTTTCACTTTTTGCAACAAAATCATTGTCCAAACTGAACATTATATCAAACTGTGGTGCGTTTAAATAAAATAGTCCTAGTTAGTCCTGTTCATTCCTACATTCAGTCCTAGTCCTAGTTTATTCCTAGACTATCTAGACCTACGTTTTGGTCTTGGACACCATGACCAACCAAGACAAGTGGCATATTTGTCTGTTTTCAACATTTTTGAAAACCTTAATCATTCTAAATTCAATTGAACTGATCCATTGTATTTGTTACAGTGTATTGTACAGTGGTTCTGGTCTTGAGTTGATCATTACCTTGTCTCACCCAACACGGTCTTAGCCTAATATGGTTTTGGTCTTGTCTTGGTCTTGATTCTCTCCGGTCTCGTACATGACTTGATCTAGACTCTAGATATATATATATGGACCCCTATAGAGTTTGCACTGGTCATTTTTATCACTCACATGAAGCTCAATTCCTAAACATTCCCATGTTTGATGAGATAAGATAGATTTGAAGTGAAAAGTAGTTGTAAAACTCAGATTAAAATGATTTAAACTAGATTTAAAGTTAAGCAGAACTGTGCTGCACCATTTAAAAGTAGACTGGGCTAAGTACAGCTGAGTTTAGTGAAAGCTCAGTTTGATGAGTGTGGGTATTTCAATTTAAACCAAACAGCTGAAGCCACAGGAGCGGCAATAGTCCAGTCTGTAGAAGATCTACTGTGTGATCCCTACAGGATCTGCATTTTTCTGTTTGACCCTTAAACAATTCTGTGAAACGTGGAGTATGCAATTTTTTTATAAACATATATTTGCTTCAAATCTAATCTTTTCATGAATGCACTGCAGCAAATAAGAATAAAATGTAGGACATAGGTGTGTTTTCAAATGTAGAAATCTATAAGGCTGGATGTAAAAAAACACTCTCATGCCCTGAACCTTGCCTCGGTTAGAGTCTGATGTGATGGAGATAATCTGAGGATTATAATCTGTCTCTATCCCTCAGTCATCTGTGAGTGCAGGCTGCTCCAGTGAGAGTTACTGCTGCATTAAAACTGTTTAGACACAGCTTATGATTCACTGCAACTCTCTAAATCCTGCCTAGATGTTGGGTTTATATGTGTTTTGCGGTTGAAAAAACGGCAGCTATTACAGGTTTCAAATGCTTTTTGGACATTGTGCTATGGCCTAAAGGTTAAACACTGTCCAAACGCTTACATGCCCTGAATGGCAAACTCATTCTTCTCCTAAAATCATTAACAAACAAGAACAATATTCACTTTAAACTTTAAAATAGTAATACCTTGAAACAGATAATCGCCACATGTCAAAAGTTTCTAAGTAGGGCTGGGCGATATGGCCAAGATCACAATTTCTATTTGATCACAATTCATGTTTATTTTATTATTATTATTGCCCATGCTACTTTATAAAGAAAGGTACTACTATTTACACCACTATAAACCTTTCATAAACTTTGCTTCCTTTTTCTGTATACGCTGTTTTTCTCTATAAAAGACATATCCAGCGCTGAAATTCACTCTCAGTTTTATCGGTAGCAGTTACTTCCTTGTTGACATTATTCCCGACCAATGGGAGCACTCCTTTTTCGCTATGAGCTTAACATACTAATCCATTCAAATCTTTCAACTACACCCTCCCTAAACGTACCACAGGGTTATATAGTATCTGCTTTATGTAGACCAATAACAATCTGTGGTTTGTCACAGCTCTACAGTGTGACTTCATATGTGTGACATCTGCTCGGTGTTGTTTTAGGAAAGTCTCACCTGGCGATTGTGCAACGAGTGAACAACGAGGGCGAAGGCGATCCGTTTTACGAAGTGATGGGGATCGTGACGCTGGAGGACGTCATCGAAGAGATCATCAAGTCTGAGATCCTGGACGAGACCGACCTCTACAGTACGATTGCACACATTCACAACCTAGATTCATGTGAAGTTATTACACCCTCTTTGGAAACATATTTGATTGTAGGGGTCCAACTGGAATATTAAATGAACCAACATGGGATCTATTTCCGCTTGTTACAACAGCTTTAGCTAAGACTTGACTTTAACATCCAACGAATACAAGAAAGTGGAGTAGACTTACCCCAATTTCAATCTGACCATGTGATATTTTGGTTCCTACAGAAGTTTAGTGCTGCCACGTCAGCAAAAATAAATTTGATTGGTGTCATGTAATGGCATCATATGTTTGTTAGAATAAGATAATTATCACATTTTAATTAATTAATTTATTTATCGATTTATTTCCTGTTTTTTCAAAAGCCATGTTTGTAATGAGACCTTTTTTTGTTTTTACAAGATATAGTTTCACATTATTACAGGTAGTAGGTAATCACACTTTTGTGTTAAATTGCAAGCAGTGGTGTTTTATTAATGTTGTTATTAATTCTTCATCACTCTACACACACATTTCTGTCACACACAGTGCTGGTCACATACCATACATTCCTGGTCTTGTCCTTCACAATAAAAGCTCCAGATAATGAAATCCTACATGACTATTACTCATGATAGTAAAGTAAAGTAGTATCTTTTTAGGACAAGAAAAACTTTTATCTTTTTATAACTTAAATATGTAAAATACCATGCAAAATTTTCATATGTTGTAAAAATGTGATAATTATTATAAGATCATGTAGTATATCAAATTAAATTGAAGTACCAGTATGTTGCCAGTCAGCCTTAACTTTAAGGGAGTATTTACACTTGCAGTGATTGGGGTGGTTCTCTAGTGTGGTTGTTCTGTTAGTGCGATTCGCTTGGTTAAGTGTGAATAGATAAGAACATATAAACCTCTGTGCACCAAACATGCTCCGAGACTGCTTTAAAACAGAGGTCTTGGAGTGCCTATAACTGAACTCTGGTACGGCCCAATGTGAACCCCCAGCTCAAACCGGAAGAGCGTCATAAATTGGTGAAGTGTAAACACAACATAAGTGTATTCCTCTCCTTTCAGCTGACAATCGCACCAAGCGTCGTGTTTCTCATCATGAGAGGAAGCAGCAGGATTTCTCCATTTTTAAACTCTCAGAGAACGAGATGAAAGTCAAAATCTCCCCTCAGCTTCTTCTGGCGACGCACCGCTTCCTCTCCACAGGTATTTCAAGTTCAAAAACAAAAATGTACTGTTTGCTTCAGAGAGACTTTTGCATCATGAATAATGTTTTTATGTTCTCATTAGAAGTGGAGCCGTTTAAACCTGCTCACATCTCGGAGAAGATCTTACTGAGACTGATCAAACACCCGAGTGTCGTTCAGGAGATGAAGTTCAGTGAGAAAAACAAACGGGCGCCACAGCATTTTCTGTTCACGAGAAACAAACCTGTCGACTACTTCATCCTCATTCTGCAGGTAAACAGGCTTTGAAAGATATTCATCATTAATATTCAAATCAGAAGACAGTTAAAATAAGACTCAAAAATAAATGCTGTGTTATTAGTAGGTTAATAGATGTGTTATTAGTAGGTTAATAGATGTGTTATTAGTAGGTTAATAGTACCATAAACATTGTGTCTTTATTTGAGAAATAAAACATTTTTGAAGCAGACTTTTTGAAACTTTTGATGCTTTATTCATATTTAATATCTAGTATATATCAAGTATAAGAGTAAGAGTAAATCCTGTGGTCGCAGTGAGAGGCTGGAGATACAGCTGCTGCAGTAAACATCAAACTGTTTCTGGTTTATTCCCATCTTTCTGAACATTAAGTTTAAAGAGCTGTACCAGTTTACTATCATTTAGGGACTCAATATTTGAGGAACAGGTTCTGCTTGTGTTTAAAGCAGTGTAGTTGATAAATACAATGTTTAAATTCTTGAACTGAGAGCCATACAACACTGACTGTGTTTTAAAACCAGAAAAAGCTGTTGATGATTAACACTAGCTTTGTCGTTGGGAAAAAGTGTCACATTTAACATGTTTTCTGTTTGAATATGACATTTATCACAAAACAGGTCTTTATTTGAAAAACATTTCCATTTAATCTTTTTACTTTAGCCTCTCATTTTCGCTTGAGTGAAGATTATCTATCATCCAATCAGCTGACTGCAGCTTTAGCTCCACCTTTTACAAAACGTACCACAAAGCTGGGCCCATGGGACAGTACCCTTTTTCGAAATGGAAACACAGCAGAACTGACCTAACTAGACCTAACCCGTACTGTACCGTCCTGGTGGAAACGTTAGGATATTTGTGCTCTTGTGTGTGGATGGGTCTGAGTTCTGGATCAGAGACCTCTTTCATCAGTGACATGGTTTTCAGTTAAAGCACCACTCACTGAACTAACTTCTTAATCAGCAGTAGTTTTCATATGACACAGGAAAGTGACAACATACATACATGCAGCTACAAAGTGTATTGAAATGTGAGCTATGAAGGGAGCCTCAGTGATTAACAGGATGTTAGCATTATTTAAAAATAAATCTAAATTGGTTGGTTTTAGGGTCGAGTCGAAGTGGAGTTTGGGAAAGAAGCCCTAAAGTTTGAAAATGGAGCTTTCTCATACTTTGGGGTTCCTGCCGTTATGCCAACAGGTAAGAGTGATTTATAATCTGTATATTTAGAAAAACACATCCATAGATTTAGGGGACTGGGAAAAGAGAAAAGCAAAAGAACGCACTATGTTTTCCATTGTGAAGTGCACAGGTCGCCGTCGCGCAGCAGTGGACTGGACCGCTCCGACTCAATGCTGTACGGAGGCAGTATGGGGCAGCTGAACGGAGGAACAAACCTGTATTTACCTGATTACTCCGTCAGACAGCTCACTCACCTGCAGGTCATCAAGGTCAGTCAAACAGAGATGTACACAGATGGAAATGTGGCCATATATATTTGTAAGACTGAAATCCCACTTTAGACACCCTTGTGCCACTGTCTCCTTTTATGCTCCCTCCTGGTGTTCTGTAAAGAAAAACAAAAACACCAATCCACCAGTTTCTTGATGGATTATGTACTTGCCACCTAACCTCATTACACAATGGAGCAAAAGTGAAAACTGGGGGCTTCACACCTCCACTGTTTTCTCCACTTCTTTCCCGTTTGGTTGGAACCAAATCTTCAGTTGTGAAAGCACCATCAGAAGAGTTTTTGGTGATTGTTTGGACTTTTGGTCGGGTTGTAATTGTGTTGTAGATTGTGTTGTTTTCTGTTTTGTATGTCTCTATTTTTATATTTACGACAGATGTCTCCTGTGAAGCCAACTTTTTCCTAATGAGTGTTATAGTGATTCAAATCATGTCAATCAGTACATTTTAAGTTTTTTATCTGTTTCTATTAATTCTATATTAATAATAACATGTCTCTATAGGTCCCACTCCAGTCTGATTATTGTATTTTCTCCAGTGCTACTGTAACATGAGCACCTTTTATACATGCCATTCTTGTTTATGTGCATATACTTTTACACCTATAATATGCTATTGCTCTCCTAAAACCCTCAGCTGTTCCATTTATCCTCAAAGAAAGTCAGCAAAAAAATGGTCTTATATCAATGAAAAGTGATTTTATAGCATGCCTTTTTCTAACATTATTCAAAAAACGGTTACATTTTCATAATTCTACTGAATAGTAAGTTTATGCCGGGCCCTTTGCTGTCCTCAGATCAGCCGCAGTCACTATCAAAACGCAGTGACCGCCTCTCGGATGGACAGCTCTCCTCAGACTCCGGATGCAGAGGGGCGGACCGCAGACGGGACCAGTCCTACTCCCGAGCCCCCGCCCACTGATCACATGACCAGACTCCTGCTCCCGGATCACACCCCTCCTCCCCACAGCACCACCCTCATGCCCCCGCCCCGAGAACCGGGACGCCCTGGCTCAGCTCGAACTCGCTCCCAACAGGCGAGCATCACACACAGCACTTCTCTGCTCAACGAGAAGAACCGCATCGTCCGTGAGTTTACGCTTTTGTACCACTGTTCAAGGTGATGTTGAAGTACCATGTTGGTTGTACATAAAAAAATACACTTGTGGTTATGGCAGTATTCAGGATATGAGATTCAATTCCTCAGAGAATTCATTAAAATCCCTGTTACATAACAAATTACAGTATCCTGGATTCATTCTTCTTCTTTGAATAGCTGACCTGACTCCAAAATGCTGTGTTTTGTGTTTCCTTCAGGGAGTAAGTCCGACGGTCAGAAGAGTCCAAGTGATTCAGTGTTTTTGAGGATGGACGAGATCCCGTACATCAGAGAGGACCGATCTGAGACGGACACCAACCCTGGTAACTGCTGGTGTATAGCTTATTTTGTACTTATTTTTACATATGATGTTTATAACAACTTAAACGATAATGTTTAATACCAATGAAGCCATTCACTTGTATCTATGTACTTTTACAGCACGAAACCCTCCATTTTGCCATTACTAGATTTGTTTATTTCATAATACCATAAATATTGAGGAAACACTGATGAAAATACATGCATATCCTATTTAAAGTGGTGAGTCTGTTGTGTTACTCACCCTAACTCTTGATCAACACGTCAGTATGGTCACTCTCTGGAGACTCTAGACATAATCTTTAATATGTAGGGGAAAACTTGTGAAGAAACAGGACAGGAGTGACCAGAGATCTTTGAGAAGGTTTGTGGCTCTGTTTCTGCCAGTGGTGTTGGTGGGACCAGGATCATTGTTCTAAAACCTGTTATTTGTTAACATATCTTTTATATTGGGACCAAAATGTGTCTGAAGTGCGCATAGGGTAAAAATGCAACCAAAGTTCTGCGTTTTCACATTTAGTATTAGTATTATAGCATGGCTTGAATGAACTTAAATGACGGATTTCCATCAATTGGAATAATTAAGAAAAGATTTCTGTCAATTGGAAAAATGAGGGAAAGAGTCAAGTTGCAAATGATGGTCACTGTTTTAGGACAACTCAGTCATTACACTAACGCAGCTAATCACAAGTGCATGTGGTCAAGGGGAGGGGCTTACTGTCTTGTTCATGGACGGTAAAAAAGGCAATTTTTACAGTCGATGACAAGACAGACACCCCACCCTCCCATATTTTTGTTATAAAAAAGACCTGTCAAAAGATCGGAGCACACTTTCTAGATTGTCAATGTCTAATTCCCAGTCTCCTACCTCTGTACACATGCCATTGCTGTGCGGTATAAAACTGAACTGTCAACAAAGCTGCAAGGAAAGACTTTCTCTTTAAATGTAGAGTCAACAAATGCAAACGTGGACAGGATCCTTAATGTTCTGATTAGATACTTTGATGAAGATAAGGGTAAAGTATTGACCCTGCATCTGGCCTCAAGAAGAGCCAACATTGCAGTTGCCCTCACACACACACACACATAGGCCTACTGACAGAAATTCAGGTAAAAACAGAAATTACTTTTATAATGTTAGTAATATTTACTGACTTACAGCCAACGCATTCTTTGTTGTATTTCTTAAATAGTGTAAATTAATGCATATGCTCCCTATACTCTCAGTACTATACTCGTATTGCAAGAAGAACTAAATGGGGCCACTCTTAAACCTTGATGTGGCATGTATGTCCACGGAATATGATTTTGACTTGGAAAACATTTCAGTGAATTGATCTTTTTTTGTTTTAACCCTTGTATTAAAGAAAAACATAGACAGAGATTTTTTATTCTACATCATCCTAAGTGTAAGTGTAGTTAAAATGCACAGTATGGACATAATCACAGGGGTTTTTTTCTTAAAAGTACTGATTTTGTAAGTCAGGTGATTTAGCTCTGCAGCAGCAATATATTTATCCCTTCAGAGATAATTTCATTTCACTTTGTCCACAGTCTCCTCTAAACTGCAGAGTCTCATTAACACAACCTGAATGCGCTCCTCTCTGTTTGTCCCTCTCCCAGACATGGCCTCCATTCCCATGGAAACAGACACGTCCCCGTTCATCAGCAGTCTGTCGCTGAGCGGCTCCGAGGACACACTCGGCAAGAAACTGCTGCTCAAACTCAGTCAGTGCCTCTCTTTCTCTCAGACACTAACCTTTTATTCAGCACAGCCTCATTCAGATTCAAACACACACTCGCTCAGGCTTCACTTCAGGATGTAGTTAGTCCTGGAGCTGAACATATCACACTTTTATCATCACTGAAATAGGAAATGATGACTTGAACTGTTATTGTATCACAGGTGCCAAGCTTTTACTATGCATGTTAATATTTTGCCAAAAATAGTGTTAAAGATTAACTGTTCTGCACATTATTACGTTACATCATACTTTTGTTTATGTAAAAGGTCTATACAAAGACCCAAAGCTGATCCTGGTGATGCATTTTTCTCATAAAGATTATAATTCCCTCAGCTCCTAGAATGGGTCAGTGTCATGATTTAACAGATTTTGTGATTTCCCAAATGACACTGGCCCAGTCCTGAACATCACTGATTCTTGATTTAATGCATACAGTCTCTGCAGTGGACCAATCAGAGCAATGGCTGCACAGAGAGGTTCCACTGACCAATCACGCACACTGGGATAGGGAAAGGGCTTACAGGGACAAATATCTTTTGCCTCAATATTCTTAAAGCGGTTTAAATCACAGTTTAACAAAGATTAAATTTAATCCTGTTGCACAAAATTATACACTACATTTTATACTTTGATCTAAGTGTAACTTTTAAATAACTTTTAAATGGCTGCCTTTTTGGGATGTCTTCAGCAGTGTAGTATGTTATTGTTATAGTTTCATAATGCTGACGTGCCCTTTAACAGGACTGTAGGGACACACAAGACAATGAGGCCATAGCCCCTGTTGGTCTGATGCCCATTTATGCAGTCTATTGTTTGTCTAATGTTAATATTACTCACACAATTAACTTTAAACTTACATTTTGCCACAAAGAAAGAGAAAGATTCTCTGCTGAGTGCACGGCAAGAACTGGATATTTGTCAGATTTTGCTGCAAGTTCTGCAGTAAACAGTGTAACTACCTTAAGTTTGCTTTTGGAACAGCAGCAGCACTTAGTGGTTTTTACCTCCTCCATGTGAACAATACATCTCTGTTATTAAAATAATAGTCCCAGGGCTAACAGAGACAAACGCTGACAACCATTTTCATTTATTGACTGTGGGCCATTTAAAGTCTGCAATTCACCAAAGAATTCAGGTCTTTGGGCGTTGTTTTGAAAGAAAGACACAGAGAAAACCAACAGTACCAGAGAAAGAACGTGCCCAAACCATGCCTCTATGTTTATGTATCTCAATTCTGCAGAAAAATAAAATAAACCAAGTCACATTGTCTTAGTAAACAAATAGTTTAATGTACAGTTTATTACATTTTTCTTTTTTCACACTGTGTTTCTCCACAGGCCACAAAAAGAGGAAAAAGTCCCGAGAGGGAGAGAAGACGCCAGAGGACATTTCAGAGCAGCCCCTGGTGGAAACTTAGCAGAGACTTCCTCAAACAGAACGGACTACAGCTGTTTGTAAAGACAGATGTACAGATATCAGAGTTTTATCTGAAAAACACTTAAAAAACTCCAACATGGAGACTTTAAAATAGGACTTTCTCCAGGAATGTAACAAATATTAAGATGGTAAAAAAGGTTTATTCCAAAACAGGGGTAAAACTATTGCAATATGCATCTATCTTTTTATGCTCGAATATGAAAGGAATGACTGCGAATGTGACAGGTTTATAAATCCTAAATACGTTTTATAAGCTACATGAAGTACATAATCTCCCCTTCATGTCATGTGACTTAAATCTGGAGATGAACAAGATGGACAAAACCAATCACACTGTGGTTTTCTTCAAGTGGCTCCTGAATGTTCACTCTCTGCCCACTCTATATTTAATCACGAAAAGATCAGTCATTTTTGGTTTAGGCCACATATTCTGTTCATTTATAGACTAATAATGATATGATAATGAATGTTGAGAGATTAGCCTTCAGTTCAAAAATGGTATTTGTCCTCAATGGTCTTTTTAAAATGACTCAAAATGCTTTGTTTCAGTGTCTTTAAGCCCTTTCCTCTGAGCCCAGTTTGGTCTGAGAGAGACTTAAAGCTCCATAAAACCCAGTAGGAGAAACCCAGGAGCCATTTTAATTCCATTACATGTTTCTAGGGCTGTAGTCCACAAAAATGTAAAAGACTAAAATCTCCTACATCAATTAATTGACTCTCTATGATGTCCCAAATATCACATAATCTCTCTGTCATTGCAACTGTCCTTTAAAACACTCTTTATTCGTGTTTTTGTCACTCACTGCTGATAGTTTACCATGAGCTTTTCTACAGATTAATGAAAGGGTCCTAAAAACATCTAAATAACCCCTCCGCCATGACGCATATGATTGGACTTGACTGCAATAACCATCAGATGCAACAAAATAGTGGTTTGTAATCCCCTCCTTTATTAATGATGCAGTGTTCCACAACCTACATTCACCCACAGCCTGTTGTTGATCAGAGCTGGTTCAGTTGCAGTCAACAGTGAACAGTCAGTAAAGCAGTGCAGTCAGTGAGTGTCCATTAGGAGCTGGAGCTGTGGTGCATTCACTAACAGTGGTAATGAGTCTACTAAAAGACTTGTGAACGCACTAATCCAAAAGACTCGTGCGTTTTCTGACCTAAAGCGGAGACGTTAAAACAAGAACTGCAGTTAGAAAAAAAAAGACTTTTAAAGATGATGGAGAAGACTCCTGTGTTGTTTTCTTCAGAGAAAGGACAAAAAAAAAATCACACAACATGTCTACTATTAGAATGTACTGTGATCATTTACTAATCTGGACTGGGATCTATCGCAAGGTGCATTGTGAAGTTTTTGGCAGCATCTGGTGGTGACATTGCAGATGTACAGATGTAATTGCACATTCCACACAAGTCTGGAATTGGATGGTCATACAACCAATCAGAAAACAGTGGAGAATAAACTTCTGGACCAACACAATTTGAAAAAAACTTACAGCCAATAAGAGAAACAAAGCATTATATAACTTACGATTGGTCAATTAGGACAGATTTTACTGGTTAACTCCATATTGTTTTGTGTAAATTGTAGGTTATGTTTACACTAATGCGTTTTCATTTTAAAGGTGCAGTGTATAGCTTTTGTTAAAATTCACATCTCACACCTATCCTTTCTACAGCCTGTGAGCACCTATGGGAGCCCTGCAGGGACATACTGTCTATAAATAAACCCACTGGAAACAGGTTGTAATCATGACCTGATTTTAAAAACAAACACTTTTATACACTTAATATCCTTTAATGACTGTTTCCCCACAGTTGGTCATTTCTAGTCTTCCCAGAGCCTTGTATTTAAATGTGATGAAGCCTTAACCTGAAGAGCATTTATAAAACCCATAATAATGACCAGTTCTTCTTTTAATTTGCCTGCACCCTCTTCTTATTCAACAGCAATACTCAATGTAGTATACGAATGACTATGAATAAATATGACTCTTAATTTGAACCAAATCTACATCTTGAGTAACTAAATTGTTTAATTTTGGGTTAAACCTGCACTGAACATCAATAACTGTTTCTAAAGAGTTTCCTGCTAAGTGTATTTCTCTTTATTTTGATGGACTCAGTTTAATGAAGCTAATGCTTGAATGTATTTGGTACAACCAGAGAGAACACTTTTCTGAAATAAAAGGAGATATAAACGGAGATGTGTTTATCTAAATTCTGCCAATTGTGACCATACAAAATTAGGACCTGGACCTGGACAAGGTTATGGAGTTTGTGATGGTATAGATCAGGGGTGGGCAAACTTTTTGGCTCAAGGGCCACACTGGGTTTTAAAATCTGACGGGCCGGACCACTAAACTATTATTATTAAATAACTATTATTACTAGTATTAATTACATTAGAATTACCATTTCTTCCACAGTTTCTTGGCCAATAAGACTTATGGTACTGACTGGACTTCAGTCAATAATCTCTGTCAAATATCTCTGTCTGCTCCATATTAAAAACTTGTGTGAATGGAAGTTTTCTGTATGTAGATATGATGGTAGCTTTAGCAAAAGCACAAGGCATTTAAGGAAAATGGCCAAATATGTGCTTTCTTATATTAAATTATAAATAGTTAATGCTTAGCTGGCCGCATTACACAGCTCAACAGGCCATATGTGGCCCCCGGGCCTTAGTTTGCCCACCACTGGTATAGATCCATTACAGGGACATCCCATTTCAGATGGCCCCATGCTCAAATGCTGTTGTGTCACCAACTCTCAGACATGGTAACCAAATGGGTCGTGAACGACTGCACCAAGATTTAGTCAGTGAGGGTGTCCATTCAGAGCTGGAGCTGGGGTGCATTCACTAACTCTAACTACAGAACGGGTGATCTATCAAAAGAACGGGTGATCTATCAAAAGCAGACTATGATAAACAAATGTGTGTGCCCACATAATACCTTACTGTGTGTACAAAGTCTTATATGTAAGAGTCTCAGGCATCTGTTTTGTCTGTTTCAAGGACACCCAGGGCACTGGAGGAATGTTAGTGGTGTTGGATTGTCAAAATGCAACTGTCTCTCCTTTCCTTAACTAAGGAACCTCCTAACTTCTTAATGTTGACTGACCTCATGACGTAGCTCACAAAGGTTAAGGAACAGGAATCAGGAGCTACCATTTTGAGGTTTTCAGATTCAGCCCATGTCTCTCTGGCTGATCTAGAAGTGTCTCGGTAGTCCCCAGAAGTGTGCTGGAAGAGGGGCGTTTCCTAAACCTCAGCTGCTCATCTCAATGTGAAGCAGTGTTTCTCTTTAATTAAACTATGATTAAATTATTTGAACTAATGCTCCTTCCTGAGTTTTAAAGTGTAATATGGACATTTGATCTTTAATCTACTTAATTCTGATTTTACATATTGAGTGCATGCATTGATAAAAAACACACAGATTGTAAATGTTGTGGCCATCTAATTTCAGAGTGTCGTATTTACTGATGGAAGGAGACACACAGAGGGAGGGTCAGGTTTATGTCCTGCACCATAACAACTACAACAAATACAGAGAAGGAGGAGATGACAGGGCTTTTAGGAAAATGAAAGGGGCGGATGCAATGCTACAGTTTGTTTGTTTCATTAAATCAAGACAGCAATGGATCCATCGTTTATAGATCCAGAAAAATACAGTGTTAAGTTTCATTATTTCTTGCATGAATGAGGATGTATGAAAATCAGTTTTGAGCCTGAAACTGGAGATGTATTGACAAATAGGAACGTCCCGTTAAACTCCATTTGTCCTCGTCCTGCTGCAGCTCAGTCTGTCCGAGGTGGAAGCTGATTGGCTGCAGCTCCTTTGCAGCAGTGAGTGAGTCAGCAGGTTTGATGTATTGTGCCCCAGAGATCAGCTCCACTCTCTCACTGCATTAAATAATGAGTTTTTTACTTTACGAGCACCGCACCCTTTGACAAACCAGGGCCAGTGTTCTCCTCCTCAGACCGGGACAACTCTGAGTCTGTTAAACAGGTTTAAAGTGAATTCAAATCACCGCTGTTCACTCTGAGTTTAGGAGAGAAGAGAATCAATGTGAGTTCACAAAGGAAACAGGAATCAAATGGAGGCCGCCATGATACAGAGTGAAAGTCCAGATCAAGATCGAGTCAGGGCGAGACCGAGTCAAGACCGAGATCGAGTCGGGGTGAGACCGAGTCAAGACCGAGATCGAGTCGGGGTGAGACCGAGTCAAGACCGAGATCGAGTCGGGGTGAGACCGAGTCAAGACCGAGATCGAGTCGGAGCGAGACGAGTCAAGACCGAGACAGAGTCGGGGCGAGACCGAATCAGGACCAAGACAGAGTCAGGGCGAGACCGAGTCAGGAAGAAGACCGTGTCAGGGCGAGACCGAGTCAGGACCAAGACAGAGTCGGGGCAAGACCGAGTCAGGACCAAGACAGAGTCGGGGCAAGACCGAGTCAGGACCAAGACAGAGTCGGGGCGAGACCGAGTCAGGAAGAAGACTGTGTCAGGGCGAGACCGAGTCAGGACCAAGACAGAGTCGGGGCGAGACCGAGTCAGGACCAAGACAGAGTCGGGGCGAGACCGAGTCAGGACCAAGACAGAGTCGGGGCGAGACCGAGTCAGGACCAAGACAGAGTCGGGGCGAGACCGAGTCAGGACCAAGAACGAGTCAAGACCAAGGTCGATCAAGACCGTGTCAGGGTGAGACCAAGTCAAGACCAAGACCATCTCAGGGCGAGACCGATTCAGGACCAAGACCGTGTCAGGGCGAGATCGAGTCAGGACCAAGACCGTGTCAGGGCAAGACCGAGTCAGGACAAGATAGAGTCAGAGTGAGACCAAGTCAGGACCAAGACCGAGTCGGGGCGAGACCGAGTCAGGACCAAGACAGAGTCGGGGTGAGACCGAGTCAGGACCAAGACCGTGTCAGGGCGAGACCGAGTCAGGACCAAGACTGTCTCGGGGCGAGACCGAGTCATGACAAAGACCGTGTCAGGGCAATACCGAGTCAGGACCTAGTACGTGTCGCGGCAAGACCGAGTCAAACCAAGACCACATCAGGACCAAGACAGGTCAGGGCGAGACTGAGTCAGGACCAAGACCGTGTCAGGGCGAGACCAAGTCAGGACCAAGATCTTGTCAAAGCAAGACCGAATCTAGCCCATGAACATGTCAGGGAAAGACCTAGTCAAGACCAAGACTGTGACAGGGCGAGACTGATTCAAGACCAAGACTGTGTCAGGGAAAGACCTAGTCAAGACCAAGACTGTGTCAGGGTGAGACCGAGTCAAGACCAGGATCATTTCTGTAAGAAAACTGGGGCGAGATCGAGTCACCAAGTATTGGTGAAGGAGACTGAGTAAGTCTTAGACTAAGTCCAGACTCATGGAGGGTAGTGTTTGGTGAAGGAGGCAGAGTTAGATCAAGATTAATAAAAAGAAGAGACAAATATGCCATTTTTAGTCTTGGTTTTGACGGTCGAGACAAAGACATTTATAAAATGGTCTTAAGACCAGTCTTGAGTACTACATCAAAAGCAACTGATTTTACCTTTAACAAAAGTTTGGCCATTTAGTTTAGGTTCCATGGAGCGCTATAGAAAGTGAACAAGCTTCGTGAAACAGAAAAGTGGTACTATCCATGATAACAATAAAGTCATGAAACAGTGATTTTAAAACTCTGATGCAATCTGCAAAAAAGAAAAAAAAACAGCACAGAGACAAAGATTTAGTTCATGTTGCTTATTTATTTGTTTCAACATAAACCTTTTTTTTTTTTTTTTTATGTCATTCACCAACAGTACATAATAGGAGTGTCTCTGTCAGTCAGTAACATAAGGCAGGGAATAACACACAGGTGATTTGATCAGCAGTGGCAATTTTGACCTTTTATTTTCTAACAACCACTTTAAGTAGCCTTTTAGTTTTCCTCACTATGACTCTATGTGGTAGATGTTGATAGTTTTGTAAGCTCTGAATGAGAGCTTTATGGAAACTACAGCACTAATAGGGTTCTATTGTTGCCTATCCCTTTTACTGATGATCCTAAGGCTATTGTTCCCACAATGTCCTCTTCAGTTTGAAATAATGGACTTTAAGTTTAATTAACAGGTACAAGCTATTGACATCTACCACACTTTTCTCAGTCTGTGTCCTTAAATCCTGTCTAACCATGATTTTTAAATGCTCCTGCCTTGCAACTGATAGAGGTATTAAGTAGTTTGGAAGAAAGTAATAGGACCTATATCATTAATTTACAGCTTTAAATGGTGCAGTTTGATCAATATTACACTCACAGATACAGTACTTCCGCCATAAATTCTTCATTGCTTACAGTAAAGTGGCCTAAAGCCTAAAGTGAACTGAAGGGACGAGACAAAGTGTGCTTCAAGTGTTGTGTCCTATTTTATTTGCTCCTTCACTGGAAACTGTCTGATTGGTTAAACTACAGCCAATGAGAGCAGAGGGGCTAACAAAAAACAGGAAGCGGTGAGAGACACAGGAGGATCTTATTGGATTTTAGTGACGGCTTCATGGATGGACTGAGCCACGTAGTCGATGTTTTTGGAGGTGAGGCCGCACATGTTGATGCGACCGCTGGCCATCAGGTAAACGTGCTTCTCCTTCACCATGTACTCCACCTGTTTGGCTGTGGAGACAAACACACACGGGCGTTAGACTTCTATATTACTGAAGCAGGGTTTGTGCAGTATTAAGGTGTGGGACAACTACAGTTTTTGACTAATGCTGTTCTTTTAATGTGAGAGGATGGAACGGGGTCCTGTTTTCTGAAGCTAGTTGAACGTAAAACGTACCACAGATGTTTCAACCAACCGTCACTTTTAATGACGAACATAAAACTATGTTAACAGAAAACTACAACACATGCAAAATGAAGAGCACTGTGGACTATGTAACAGCACATTCAAACCAAGTTAATGCCAACAATCATTATCACAGTTGAACTCAATATAATAAAGACAATTTAAGCCTTTCAGAAAAGAATGCCAGAATGCCAGTTTCTCGTTTCTTGTCCCTATTAGTGAAAGAGCTGTCTTTCTATCCTTAATTTTTCCAAAATATTTCCATTTCCTTTTTTTAAACTTTTGCTTCTAGTTTTTTTTACTCGAGTAAGGATTTTATTTCGTCCATCAGCTGACTGCAGTGTTTAACTCCACCTTTTCCAAAGCATACCACAAAACCCCAGGTGGTATGGTATGGTACGTAGGGACATTTCAGACCCCTTTTAGTAACGGAAACACGCCAGAAGTGACCCAACCCGTACTCTCCCAGTGGAAACAAGGCTTATTGAATCTTAACCTGCTCCGAAGCAGTTTAGTTGTTCAGTGCGAGTTTCCAGAGAGATCTACTTCATCAAGTGAACCACCTTCTGAAACTGAAACATGTACATGCAGCTCATGTTGTTTTATATGGCCAAATCCTAGTTAAAATAGAGGGAAAAGACTGAGGAAACCCATTAACAGGCTATACTTTTATAAACCAGATGATTGACAACTATGTCTGATGTCTAATTTCTAATAAATCAACAGATGACTCTAGCTATGTGGCCTATTTCCTTTTGAACAAGTGCATTGAGAAATCAATATTACGTTTAACAGTGACATCTTGTGGTGAACTTAAACACTGCAATCAGATGAAAGCCAGTCACCTCACAGAAAGATAAAAAATTTTTCTCTAATTTTTTTCTAAAAATTAAGTTTATATAATTTGGAGCCTCCACTATTCTCTAACCATCCAAACTCTAACACCTAAACAAACGCTGATCTGACAGAGAGCTCTTTATTGGATATTGTAGGCTCTAGAGCAAAGTCTGCAGCCTCTTTTCTTGTTGTGTGTGTGTTGTTGCGACTCACGGTTGAGTCCGGTGAAGCTGAACATCCCGATCTGTTGTGTGATGTGGTCCCAGGTCCCGGGTGTCCCCAGAGCAATCAACTTAGCCCTGAGCTGATCCCGCATCAATAAAACACGGTCGGCCATTGTCTTCACGTTGTCCTTCCTGCAGAAAAATCATGTCAAAATGAGAACAGAAAGAACTCGATCCAAGATGAGCGGATTACTGTGGCACAATCTCAGAGAAATGTGAAATGTGACAACACTCTAGAATAACTCTCACTAGTGCCAATGTTATTTGATTTTATTTTGAAATGCAAAGCAACAATTCCTGTTTAACTGAATGCCATCCTCCCTTTAACCATAATTTTACGATAGCTCTACGTTTTTATTCTTTTAAAAAAAATGTATTTAATGGGAGTGCATAATGATTAGTGACGAAATGCTAAGTCATCTATGCCCTGTCCACACTTTTTTAATCAAGCATACCAGGCATTTTGGCCTTCATTTCACATGTAGTGTTTTTGGTCAAATAAAAGCTCTTTGTAATGAATCAACAAACATCAATTTGAGGACAACCGAGGACAAATTAGGCGTTTAGCGCTTATAGCTAAAAGGTAAAAACAGTTCAACCTAAGTTTATGACAGTACAAATTAATAGTTAGTACTGGGGCATAGATTATCTACTAGAAGTCTAGCTCCTCCTCCTGAGGGCACTTATAGGATGAGCAGTACTTGTGTTCAGATTAAAAGACTTGTGACTTGTTCACGTGTCTGGACACACTTTATAATTAGGACTTGCATTGAATGGGTCCTTCAGATAAGTCTTGAATCATTTCTCTAACTATTAAATAACAAGAACATTCCTTCTTATGTGTACGTTAAATTAAATCCAGCAGAATACTATACGTTACAGTCCAAGGTGTCCAGTCTGTTAATGTTAGTCCCATATGTAGACAGCAATATTGTGTGAAACTCATGAAAGAAATTATGTCATTAAGACATACTTGCAATAAAATCATTATCACAGATATATAGATAGATTTTAGACTGAGAAAATGCAACAAGAGAGAAAACCTGTCAGACACGTCATAAGTATATTATTTTACAAAGTGGCTATTAAAAGAGCATTTAAAACATTTTTGCCACCATCAGCTGGGCTTTTCGTGTGGATACCTTTCCCCCTGCTACACTTGCTGCTGATTGGTCAGTATTTCTGTGTGACGTGCGAGAAATATAATGGCACGGTGAGTGTGTGTAGTACCATTCAGCGAACAGTTCGGGACAGTTGAGTGTTTTGCTGACGACACGTGCTCCCTGAGACGGAGGGTTGGACCAAGTCGTCCTCACGATCTTCTCCATCTGAGACAAGATCCGAGTCAGGTTCTCATTGTCCTGAGCCACCACTGTCAGGTTCCCCACTCTTTCATCTACAGAGAGGAAGAAAAGGGCATTCAGACACGGAAAGTACAGACTGACAGACTCGAAGAATGACGACCAACTTCATCTATGATTATTTCAGGCTTCTTACTTGTTACAAATATATGTTAACATTGTCAGTGTGTGAAGCAGATAGTGCCCATCCTGTGAACTCACTGTAAAGGCCAAAGTTTTTAGAGAAGGACTGAGCCACAAACAGTTCAAAACCCTGGGAGACGAAGTAGCGAATGGCCCAAGCGTCTTTCTCCAGACTCCCGGACGCGAAACCCTGATAGGCCGAATCGAAGAACACAAACAAATTCCTCCTCTGGAAACAAGATGAGATGAAAACAATCAGGATGAACAGGTAAAAGGCGTGAATGTTGTGGCTGTAAATAGAGAGTGTGTTTTTGTACCTTCATGATTTCAGCAATCTTCTTCCACTCGTCCTGAGTCGGGTCGGTGCCAGTCGGGTTGTGAGCGCAGGCGTGAAGCACGAAGATTGAATGCTCTGGAGCTTTCTGTTAGATATAAGAAATTGTTTCAGAAAAGTATCATTTTCAGGGGCATTTTCAGGCGTTTTTGCACCTATACATTATCTGTTGCTCTTACTTACAGACATTTCACACTCCACACAACTGATGCTGAGCCATTTCTCTCTGCTTTACCTTAAACTAGTCCACACCATTTCAGCCTCAGAGGGTCAAAACTATTCCAAGTGAGCCTAAACAAGGAAATGTGTTATGCTGCGTAATTTATCTAACAACAAGTTGAGTTTCAAACAAAATCTGCACAGGTTTAAATATGCAGTCATGAAAAATTTAAGGGGCTAAAACAATTAAAAAATACCAGGCTCATATTCATTATTTCCAGAGGTTTTGACCAAATGATAAATTATTAAATTCACACTGAAAAACTACTCATGTTTCCATGGATGCATTGGAGCATTGTATTCATTCATTGTTGTGTGTTGTCTTAGTTAAATTATGTTTTGACGTGCTTTGGTGTTTCATCCCTGATACTGATACATTTGTGGCTCAAAAGCCTGTGGACATGGCTGAAAGGAAAAAAAAAATCTTGTCTGAGTTGAGAAATTTTAACCTGCTTTGTTACCTCAATACTAAAGAGTTAATTAACTCTTTGGTGTATGTTAACCCAGATGACAGACAACCCTGATCCACTTCATGTTCAATACTGGATAATTGTTGGAACATCTCTGATCATAAACTAGATCGAAACAGATCTAAAACTAGGGCTTCAACTGGAGCTGTATCAGTGAAAGGTGGCAGGAAAGAGACTTTTGCAGCTTTACTTAAGTCCTGAGTTTCTCTCTTTGGATCCAGTGGATTCTTCTTGTGTCACTAGTTTAGTTCAGTGCAATGAAGTTTATGAGTGTTAGTGCTGTGTCTGCTGCTGACAAATTACACAGCACATGGCACAAATAAAGAATGATAATGAAGCACCTTAATGCCATGTACTAGCCCAATTAACAGAAACTGATCTAGTGTCTATATTGGTATCAGATCAGTACCTCTCTAGTTCTGACTAAGCTCATTTCATGTGGTTTATTCGTTCTGTCTTTGGCAATGCCAAACGTCTTTTTCCCTTCTGCAGACTCTAGACAACCGCAAGACAATGACACTCACATCCGACACTCACCTCCAGGTCGTCCACAAGCCCGTCCAGGTCCAGGCCTCGCTTGGCAGCGTCCCAATAGTGATACGGACGGATGTCTTTGAAACCAGCATCAGCGAAAACACCATTGTGGTTCTCTGGAGACAAAAACAACACTTAGATGAAGATTTAAAACTGGGACCAAACAAAGCATCTGGGAAAAAAGTGTTTTTTTTCTTTTCAGGTAAGAAATGTCAATATTTCACTTATTGTTGTTTAGTACATTTTAAACAGTGGGCCAGGAATTGAAGCTAAGTTTTCTATTCTTGGGGTTTAGGGGTTTAGGCTGCAATAATAGCATTTCAAATGTATTTACATAAATTTCAAGCAAAAAGCTCATAATTTACAACAAAAACGGAAAAAAGACAGCGAAAAACACCACTATTTTGTATTGTTTTTTGAGTAAAACGTAACAGAAAGAAGTGTTGAGTACTTTTATTGCAGCTTTAATGAAACACAGTTTTAATTAAATCATAAAGCAGGTCCGATTTCATCTCGGAGGTGGTGTTACTCACCCCAGGTTGGGGCAGAGACGTAGACCGGAGTGGCTGTGTTGTTGGTGCCGTTGTACCAGCGACGCAGGAAGTCTGCCCCGATCCTCAATGCACCGGTCCCACCCAGACACTGGACGGCTCCGACCTGAGGCAGACAGGAATAATGTGGCCTTTCAGAATATAATTCAGTATACACTAAGAGTCCAGTTGAGTCATCTTAAGATGAAGTGAAAGTCAGAGTCCAGTTAAAAATCTGTGGGTACAAAACTGTGGACTAGGATTTTAATTTTGTTTCATCGAAAGACATTTAATGACATATTTTTTGCTCAGACTCAAATGTAACTGTATGTATTGGGTAAAAAAGTATATTAGCCTATATTTATTAATTTTTTTATTAATTCAAACCCACTCGCAGAAGATTAAGTGTAAAGTTAGCAGCTTTTTGTGTTGAAAACTACACAATCTGTGCTATCCCTCCCCTTTGATAATAATATGTTAAGTTTCATTCAGTCAGATCCAGTCATGGAGGAGCTCCTGTTTTAACCAGTTGTCCCATTTAAACTAATGAACCATGTTTGTGGGACCAACTGAAAAAGTTGGTAGCTTTGATCATATATATATATTTACAAGCTTGGGACTGAGATGTCAGATGTTTTTCTAGGGATCTGCTGTAGCCACTCCTCCAGTTTGGGGGTTACTGCCCGCTCCACTGATGCCTTCACTTTCCAGGCCTTCTCAAGTTCTTCTTTGAGGCCTTGGCACTTCTCCAGTTTCTCATGTTCCTTTTTCCTGATGTTGCAATCGCTAGGTACTGCGATGTCCACCACAGCGGCTTTCCTCTGTTGTTTGTCCACCACCACAATGTCCAGTTGGTTCTCCATTTCCATTTTTTCGCTCTGTATCTGTCTCACAGGATCTTGGCTTGGTCATTCTCTATCACCTTCAGAGGTGTTTCCCACTTTGACCTCAGGGTTTATAGCCTGGGGACTTGTGGGGAGTGCTATATAACAATGAAAATCAGACATTTCTTTAATGAGTGATTTTGTTTCGATGTTTCCACTGGCCTGCACACTGTTTCCTTCCCCGTGCATTGGTTTGGCTACACCACTATTTAGTTCCCCTTATGTCTCTCTGGGTCTGTTTGTTCTAATAACATGTTTTCTGCTCAGTTATGTTAAGCAGATCTCTTTCACAGGCCTAGTTCGTGTGTGATTTGTATTAAGTTGACTCCCCTGTGTATCTTGGTCATTGTATTTTCTTAATCCAAATCCCCCAGCTTGTTCCCTCACCCTGTTGTCTTTGATGGCAGCACTGTCTTCTCCCAAAGCTACTTTAGAGGCGGCAGAGCGAAACTCGGGCAGTCCCAGGATGGGCAGGTACTCGTGGTTCAGACTGTCGTCCTCCACGATAAGCCGCTCCACCTTCTTCACCACCGGCAGCACCCAGGGCTGGCAGTCATCTGTACGGTAGGCTGTGGGAGACAAAAACATACACGTTAGCTAGAAACATATTAATATCTACAGTAATTGTGTTACATTTAAGGCTTTACAATGTACCAAATACCAATATTGCAATATCAACATTAATTTTAAGGATTTTAGACATATTTTTTGGCTAGGTTTAGACCTGGATTTATATCCTTTTGATGCTTTTCAGTGTCCCTTTGATTATTATTGGCATCTTTTTTAATGTTTAAGGCTCATTCCTAATATTAAGCATGTCAGCTCACTCTCAATGAGCTTTTGTCATCAGTGACACTCCAGAAACAATCTCCACAAAACTGTAGTCAAATCACATTAAAATTTCAGACGTTTAACTGAAAAGATCGGACATCCTCTGAACTAGGTGTGAAAGTCGAGGTGTGTGAAATGTTATGATTATACTGTCTTTCCTGAATTAAACTTACTGATTCATGTATTAGATTAACACATGCGCAAGGACAATCTTAGTGTTAATAAAATTAATAAAGTTTATTTAATAAAGTTGTACAGCCCAACACTGCTTCAAATAAAATCCTCATGTGTTTAATCTTTACATTAGACAAATTTTCATTGGACAAATGCAAATACTTTTGTTCAGTATTGAATATTATTTTTGTGTAGTCTACAGAAAACAGATATTTAATTTGTAAATTCATCCGTGTTTTTTTCTTTCACATGAAGGACCTTCCCTGAGGGCAATAAACAAAGTCTGTCTAGTTGAACTTGTTTAACGATGTACAAGGTGATAAGTAACTAACTACTAAGGCTGAAGTAAACTGTACTCTCACTCTCAAAAAAAATAGCTGTATGTCAAAAAATAAGCAATAAGAGTATTTGATGAAATTGTCATGATTTTAACTAAAAATAATTTCATTATCATTTTGAGGCTAATGGGGCAGCCTTTTGCAACCCATAGAATCCAACAGTTTTTGCATGTGTTTCTAATATGCAGCTCTATTGTACATGTTACCTAATCAGTTATTGGCCACAGTGGCTCTCTGTGTGTTTGTGTGTGTGCTGCCCCTGTATGACTCCAGAAGAACTCGTGCTGCATTAAGCCTGTATCACATTTCCGACATTTACCGCTCTGTGGATCAGGATCAAAAAACATTCAAAGGTCAAGGCCGTGGATATTTACAGTATGTAAAACATGTGCAGTTTGGGGGGAATAAAATTCTTGTGTGAAGCAATAGTCTATAGACAATGTGACAAAAAGGTCAAATAAGGACAATGAGAACAGCCATTTTAAACTGTAAACATAGTTTAAGGACTGACTGACTTGTAAGTATTTATTCTGAAAAACAATATATTCAAGTATAATAGGTTTAAAGCAAAACATTTACACTTTTCTTTATTAATTTGGGGCTTATAATCACTCACAATAACAAGAGGAAAACAGGTTACACCAAACAAAGTCATTTTGTTGTTAAGCAGGCAGCAAGCCTCAACATGTAAATGTCTTCTCCAATTCAGATCAATAATATTAAAGGAAATTGCATCTTATGTATAATGTTTAACACAGATTGGTTTGTGGAATTTGGTTAAAAAATACCCCAAAACTGACTAATCACGGAGTCTACTGCACTAATATTAGAAGTAAGACAATAGTTTTCTGTACTAATTGTGGGTTAAAAGCCATTTTAATTTTAATGATAAAGATTGCATAAACAAACTGACATTTAAACTATTGCCAACATGAATCTTTTACTTCATTACATAATAATGTGTTAAAATGGCGTCTGACATCAACACATTCAAGACAACACACATTAGAACAGCTTAGAGGAGGTTTCTCAACAAAGCTGAGCTTGTTAAGTGTTTTACCTCAAGTTTAAAAGGCGTTTTCAGCCAAACAAATTGGCCAGATACCTACTAATCTCTTTTATGGCTTAGTTACTACTAATGAACAGAGTCAAAATAACAACTTTCTATGCTTAACCAATTAAACATAACCTTTCCATATTTGACGATTTGCAGTTAAAGGAATATGAAATAATGATCTTTTGCAAGCGATAACTATATAGTAAATATAGTTATTTGGACTAACTACATGTACAAACAATGTTTACAAGTTTAATAAGGTTTATATAGCAACAGCTTTACAGTTTGTATATAGTTTATATGTTTAGGGGCCAGAGTAAGCCGACCACTGAACTGAGCAGTCACAAGACGAGGTCACGCTTTTTAAAGTCCCAGTCACCGCAGTAACATTGAGCAGTAGCTGTCAAAGTGGGAGCTAATTTGTTGTTAGCTTCAGTGTTAGCGCGTTGCGAAGGTCAAATCATAAACATGGTACGTTATTGAGCATGTTAGCTCATTTATTTCTCCTAAAGACACGGGGAGTTATAATGTTAAAGGAGTCCAGTGCACGGTCGCTGGCAGTGGTTCTCTCATTCATTCCCGCAGTAATGGCTAGCTTAACATTAGCTTAGCATTAGCTTCTCTTACCTCCGACTCCGAGGTTCACCTTCTGTGGGTGGGGGTCCTCTCTGAAATCAGCCGTGAGTTTAAAGACAGCCACCGGTGGGGCTTGTGGGACGTCTGTGAACACCGACATGGCTCTGTGGTGGAAGAATGTGGAAGCTCGGGGTGAAGCGGCCGCGGAGGACGTGTAGAAGGAGGAGGAGGAGACCAAGTGGGAGTGCTTCCAGCGGCCGGCGGAGAGATGGGGAGGCACCAAGCGGCTAGGACACGCCCTCATAAATAGGCCTCGCGTAAGGACGGCGCCATACAGCGATATACCTCCATCCACCAGAGGGCAGGCTCCAAAAGAAGAATTATATTATAAAATCCAATTGCAACTTTACAAGTGTAAAAAACCCTTTTACAGCCTGGTACAAAAGATGGTTCTGGTCTCTAGAGCTGAGTTCTTGTTACGTGACAACTCTGGGGGGAGTGAATTTTTTTTAAATTCTTTGGTTTGCCCTCAGTTTAACTTTAGGGTTATGCATAATTAAGGGAGTGGCTACTTTGATTGACAGGGTGTCATTTTGTGTGGGCCATGGCGGCCGCTAGCCCGTACGATGCTAACGCTAGCTGCTAGGTGTTAGCTGTGTCATTTTTGCTCTTCAGAGAAGTTTTGCATAAAACTACTGAGTTATTTTTTGTAGTATTATGTGCCCTTCATTAACAGACCGTCCAAGAAGCTTGGCTCCAGTCTTTTGGTGAGTAACATTCACATTGTATATTTGCTTAAGTCTTTATTAGCAATTTATTTTAGCAGATATGCTAACAGCCCTTAAGGCTATTACCAGAGTTATCAAAGCAGTTAAAACCAGTCGCAAAATGAGATGGAAAAGTTCGATATATTTTGAATTTTAAGGAATATTTCTATGTTTATGTTAGATTTGGGAAGTGCAGTCTCATATAAAAGATGTGGTGGCATTATTTTAATTGTTTATTAAGACATTAAAATGTGGTTATCATTTTCAGAAATGTAAGTAGTTAATGTAAAGCCAGAACATTACTGTGATTAGACTAGTTTTATAATATTGACTGGAATTATGCTCTTAAGACTATGTTTATTTGTTCTAAACATAATACACTATTTTGTGATTAGACAAAATTGAGGTTTATGATGCAGTACTGCAATGCTTTACTCCCTCATGCAGATTTAAATCTTATTATTGCTATTTTAAGGCAAAAAAAAAGCTTACGTTTTATATTGCAATACAGTAATCCTATAATTTAAGAAAAGATTGATTTGAATCTATATTAATATTACATTCTTAAAATAAACCAATCAGTATAATTAGGGCCTTTGTTGAATTGTATTTCACTGACTTTGTGTATTGTTTCCTGAAGGAGGTGATCCAGACAAACCTGACCAGTGTGTGTTGAAGACCAGACTCCTGCCACTTCCACTTTCATCTTCTCTTTCATCAGACATTTTACACAACATAGAATAACAAGCATTTGTTTTTGTGCATTACAGAAATGCTATCCTAATGTACTATATATTACAATACATACTTTTTCACCTTACTTTCCACATGTGCTGTCACAGTTTGCAGTCAATTAAAAATGAACAATGCACAGCCTTATTTTTCATTTTATTGCACTTATTTTTCACATGACTTCCTAATTGTGGCCTGAGCATAAAATTCTTCAGTTTATTTAGGGTTCTCATTTAAGATCATTTTAAAACACTCTCAGGCAGCAGTTAAAGACAGTAAAGTAAATTGTGTTAATAAATGTTATATACATCATAAAACATAAAGAAAAACATATTTAATCTGTTCACATTCTGGTTGATACTACCCTCAGCAGTTAATTAGTGGGAGTAAGTTTTTATCAAATCAGATTCATATGTTAAAGTATGTAGACCATGTCTAGTTTAAAAAGAGTGCAGAGCCATTATGAACAGTAAATATTAGTACTTAGTAAAACACAGATCCTGAGGCAGACATGATCTTTATTTTCAGGAAGCTGCAGGTGAAGCTGGTCCATGTTCTTCTTTGTCACAGGTTTGACACGGGTCTAATCTTCATGGAACTGCTCCACAGAGGTTCTTTCTCACAGGACACACACAGACACAGACAAAAACAAAAAACAGTATTTAATGTTTAGCCAATAAAACATGTAGAAATACAAAGCTGTTTCTCCACAGTAAGTAAGAGATTATACGTGTGACTAAATACTTGTATGCTTCTTAAATTAAACACTCATCAATGTCACACTAAGAAAAAAAACATTAAAAGTGGATCTGAGTGTTGCTTTATCTATAGTTTATGTGTAAATGGAAAATACAGGTCTTTCTAAATGCTGCACATTTGCAAGGGTCCTGGGTTTAGCATTATATGAACTAAAAGATCACTATTTGAATATCTTCACGTGTTATTAGCTTAAACATTGCTGTTATATTATTATCATCATCAATAAGAATGAGGCTTTATTATTTTACTGTCAAAATGTGCCTCCATCAAATACTAAAGCCTTAATGTACAGAAGTTGCAAATTAGGGACAGATATTTAAACAAATATTAAGGATATAATGAAATATGTTCGAAAATCACGGTTTATTTTTTAACAGAGCTAGAAAGGTTTATCAGACTAAGATAAAAATTTCCTCATGCTTAAAACTATGATATATTATATAAGTAAAACCGCTTTAATTTTGATAATAATGATCTGATATTTACAGCAGGAGTTAAACTAAACTTCGTTGTAAAGTTTGTGGACTTACCCCGAGCTGAGAGACGACAGAGTGACAGGCCTGGTCCACAACAGTTAGCAGCGGCCGTTAGCATGTTGTTAGCCGTTAGCTTGTTCAGCTCCGGTCGGCTCTGAGATGAGGGGCGTGTTTCGGAACCGCGCATTTGAAAAGCCCGCCCAGGAGTAGTTTAGACACTGCCCTCTTTGCCCATTTTAGTAATATCCTCTAAAGGAGGAGTCAAAATATCCAAGATGGAAGCGCCGTTCATTGGGTGTCATTTGGACGAATTAGACCAAATGGAGACATTGCTTCCATTATTTATACATTCTATGGGAGGCACGGGCCGAGTTCACCTTCACTAGCTTCAGGACGGACACAAAGGGGCGTGAAAGCAGGTAGCCAATGGGAGAGCACGTACGGATGACGTAGATGTCATGTAGCGAATGAGAACGCAGCAAAGTGGTACTCTGAAACATAGATAAAAAAATGTAAAACTGGTAATTGCAAGGGGCCTTTATTGTAAAAGTATGCATTTAAATTGATATAAACCCGGGGTACCATGTTTGGTAGCATCTTTTCATTCACTTTTAGGGATGCCTGTACAGAAAATGCTAATTAATTGTTAGAATATTTCAAGGAACAAGTAAGAGATAAATAGATAGTGGTAAGTAGGAGAAATGGTGGTAAAATCTTACCATCCAAACGACATAATAAACAACTTAGATACAACCAGTTACTTATATACTTATGTTGGGGACCATTTCCCTTCAAAGGGAAAATGCATGTGTCTCAGCTTTCTTTGAGCACAGAGAACTTTGAGAACAGCCTTTTCCGCTCATATCACTAAAACTAAAGCAGACTTTAGGACTGTATTTTTAATTTGTGTATGTATAACATTTTGGTATCCCAAATGATCTTCATCATTTGGTCCTCAAACGTTGAAGATGCTCGAGCTCTGTCACTAGAGGTCAGTGTGTGTCCAGCTACAGGAATCTGCAGTCACAATGACCTCTGAAAACAAAGTAACCGCCACAAATGTTTTCAAAAAAAAATGTTTGCTTCAGACAAGATTATAGACTTTTTTTTTTTAAACAAGAGAGTTTGCTTAGCTTTTTGACAAATTACACTTGTCATGGAAAAAGTCCTACATGTTGTCAGTATTAACAATGCCAACACACTAGACCTAGTATAGTAGACATTCGTTGTCTTTTTGTCTTGTAAATACTAATTTGCAGACCATTGTTTGTTGTATGTTTATTTTTCTCTTTTTCCATGCACTTTTATAATTTTTAACATTTCACCACATATTTTTTACAATTTTTGCCTTTTATTCTTGCCATATTGGGGTTTCTCCCATCATTTATATAAAAAAAATATTAATAAATGGGAAAGTTTCAAGCCTACTGTTCAACTCGAACAGTCTAGAGATAAAATTGTAATTTACTGAGCTCTACTTAGGCAACTCTTCATGACTGACACCTGTTGACAGTATCTATCTGATTTAGTATAAATGCTCAAATGAAAATGTTCCCTAAAAGTCCACTTTTTCCTTCAGGGTAAATGCAGACCTGGTCAAGAGATGGTTTGTTCCTGCTGAAGGTCATTGTCTCTCACCTCTCATTCTTGTTCTACTAAAACAGTGAAAGCTCGTGATGGCGGGTCGGGGGCAGCAGCAGAACAGACTCAGGGGCCACTAAACGTCCATCATGTCGACAAATTGACTCCCTCAGCTCCAGCAGCAGCAGCTTTAGCCTCGCGCTGCTTTGAAACCAGACACTGTTGATGGTTTCGGACGGGTGTTTGAGAGGGACAGGAAAGAGGACAGGAGGCCATCAGCGGCGCGTTTGAAGTCTTCAGGGACGAGAGGAAGTGGAGGCTGCAGCTCCCAAAGAGTTAAACAATTCAAGACTGGTCATGTTAACAAACCTTTGAGGCTGTGTCCAGACAAATGTGTTTTCTTTAGCGTAGTCAAGAGCATACAACTGAGACTAAGTGATGATCAAGAGTGTATCAAGACTTCTAAGAATCAAGGCTGGGCCAAGATCAAGACCAGTGAATTGCCATGTTTTCACTGGAGCTGCACAGGTACAGAGCACTGGTCCAATGATAAGATCTCTTGTTCGTGAGATAAACAGTTATAGTTCTAGAAGAAGTTACGCAAAATGTTGTACTTTTTCTGAAAAGCTAGCTTTTATTGAGTTGAAGTTGTACAGTTCTCTCTTTGAGAATATATCAATTATTAACATCACAATATTATAATCTTTTTGGTTCAAAATATGAACGCTTTCAGCTCTTTAGGGGCTCTCTATCTTTGTCAAAAGGGCTGCAGTTGGAGAATAGGTCGGTGCCAAGTTTAAGTCTGTGTATGAGAGAAAACTGTCTTTATGCCTTTCTACAGTTCTACATTCAATTTCTCTCATTCCCAGTGTACAGCAGAACTTCTGACTTTAATGGGATAGTACCTTGAAATTTAAGACACTACATAAACATCTGAATTTAAAGTTTAAAAAGCTGTAAATAAATTTCTCACTGCTGCATCAGGTGCAGGGCCCAATAAATCCTCTTCATCCCTCTATAATCAGTCTCTTGTTGTCTTGTATTATGTTGTATGGTTGTAATTTCACTGCTGGCTCATATGTTAATGAAGATATCTTGAACCTCTTGCCACTCATACAAACAAGCATATGCTTCTAATACACAGTACATTATAAGTAGTACCGTATCTCATATAGAAACACAATGTCTAGTAGTAAAATATAAATGTGTTAGTCTAGACATACTGTACTGGTCTTATTTTAGAACTGAATGGTAATTCTGGGTCTTGTCCTGGTCTTAAAAATTAAAAATATGATAAGACAAGACATTAAACTGCACGATATTGGAGAAACAGGTAATAACTGTGTTGAACAATATGAGCTGTGCAAATTACAATATATAAACAAATACTAGGCTCTGGACTGACTTTCACTCAACAAAGCAGAAGCTAAATTAAAATTAAAGACTGAACCAGGACTAAACAGGTCTAAACGAGGTCTTTTTTAAATTTATACACATCACAGTTTTTGGCAATGATTTTGAGGCAAAGCGTAAATGTTCATCACATATTGTAATCAATAATATTGCGATAAATTTGCAATATATTGTGCAGCCCTATTCATTAAAATAAGCAAAATAAGGCTTTTGCTACTTCAGACTTTCCACTTTCTGCTTTGTTCCAGTTTCGTACAGTAGGAAAGATACTAAGATAAGATACTAATGTATATATGGAAAATAGACACACAATATACACTATAGATACGTATCAATATTATGCCCCACCTTTTCATAAACCCTGTAGTCATCTGAAACATGAGTGATGGTGGAGCGAGTGTGTGGAGGTCACAACCGGCGACACAGCAGCAGGAGCTGGAAGTGGAGCCCATTCATCAAACACTTGAGTCGAGTTCAGCAGAGAAAGAAAGGAAGAGAAACACACCTGATGTTTGTGCCGTTTCCCAAAAACACTGTTGGAGCTGAGGCCAACACTGTTCACAGGAACCATTAAGTTTTAGGATTTAGACTTGAGGCTTTTTTTTTCCTTTTACAACTGTGACACTGACAAAATCAACAATCTGTAGCATGTATCAACTTTCCACCAAGTATGAAGATTTAAGGCAAAACATCTGAATTGCACAAAAACAATAATGCAAAGTAGATGTGTTTTAGTTTTTTTTAAAAAGTGAAAAAACTTAAATGGATTTTGATAAAAGATGGATGTAGCTTTTAAGGAGTTTTGTCAGGCTTTATTTATGTATTTTACTGTGCACTTATTATTCTATTGTAAAGCACATTTGTAACCGTGTATTAACTGTTGTTTTCCAGCAAATATCTTGCTGTTATGCAGTGCCTATGTCTTTTATTTCCCAGTTAAATATTTTTGTCTTCTTTCTGGAAACAGCTAATGACTGGAGTTTACTTGTAGTGTCCAGAGTGCGCTGTATTTTCTCCTTTAATTTCCATTGTCCCCATTTATATTTCACTTTTTTTTTCAAGCGTACTAAAGTATTGTGATACATTTGTACTGTCTGTGACACAGGTTCTGTTTCCTTAAGCAGACTTAGATTAAACTGTTCATTTGGATGGACCATGTGATTACGACCAAGAGTATTTTTTGTGTATCCATACATAGTTTTCAGGTTGACCTAAAAATAAAAGTAAGTAAGCTCTTCCCAAATCCACATGCTTCCTTTATTTAGCACTTCTGCTTTGGTCTCTAAACTGTGTGTAATTCACTGACACACACTCGACTTGATATTTTCAAACTAAAGACCGCACAAACAGCTTTGACAGAGAAAAATACTGCATGTGTTTTGCTGCTGGGTTTTCTCCATCAGCGTCTGTTTAATCTGCTCAAGGTCCAGAGTGAGATCAGACACAGGCCCAACACCTGCACCGTCCCAAAGAGAGACAGAGGTCACTGCTGCAGGCCTCAAATACACTGACTTCTAATCTCCAGATGTTGTGTCACCTTCTCCAGTGAGCATTATTCATTGTATTTGTTAATTATTTATTTGAATTAAAAAAAAACTCCCTAATTTGAGCTAGTTTAATAGTGTTGTCAGACTGACTGACATTTAAAAGACTTTAGGCATAATAAGTGTCTAACTTAATAACAACAAACTTTTACACAGTTACTACTGGACACAAAGGTGAGCCTTAAATTATCTAGAGCCAATCAAAATGCAGTACAAACCATCATTGGGGCTCAAAGGGTTGTACAAGCTTTGAGTGATAAATGGACCAAGAGCGCTGTTGACTAGAAGGTAATTATTTTGGTTATAATTGCTTTTATCTGAGAAAAAAGTACAAGATGTAAAAAAAGACAATAGCTATACAGTATCTGTCAAGTTTAGAAGATGGAGGTGTTTTGGCTGTAACCAGGGAAATAGACGAGAGTTTAATAGCTGCTATGAAAAAAAAAAAAATGCAGCTTCACCTACTGGCCTTCCGTTTGGCTGATTACTTTCAAACTCAATGGAACAAAATGTCTGTTTCGAGCCCTGAGTCTTTTGGCGGCCATTTTGGCTCAGTATGTGAGGTCCGAATCAGAGGTGGAGCAGTGTTAAAGGCGTGTCAGGGGCTGTATTGTCAATAATTAGGAGATTTGTTGAGGCCCCAGACATCAGCTTTTTGGTTGACCCCCGAGGGGACGATAACCAGCACCGCTCTGACACACTTCACCAGCAACTCTCCGACAAGACCTGACAGACTCACTTTAATAAAGCATCCAGAGCCGAGGGGAAACCAGCCCAGAGTCAGTCTAAAGAGAGACTTAATCCTTTCATTTTTGCACAGTCTCATATCTCAAATGTCTTTTTAACTGGTAAAATGAAAGTGTTTTAGTTCGAAACAGTAAAAAGAAGAATAACCTCAAACTCAGTGTACTTTTATGAATTTATTCCAAAGCAAAGGAGTGCTCATGTGTTTTGTGAAAAAAGGTTGCTCAGATTTGAGAAATGTAGGGGATCTCATTTAGGCCCAATTGCACTGACAAGGTTTGATTTTAAACTGGTGCATATCATGCGCACTGATTCAAATTCAGTTTGTTTAGTTTTCCTTTAAACTCAGATAAAATAAATTACAAACCTCATTTAACTGTGTTAACTTTAAACAGATTCTGGAAGAATTATCGGCCGTTTTGAGATGAATCCACCAATATAGTGTGTCATTAATACATTTTGACAGCCCCATTGACTGATTCTTAAGTGATGCTCAGCTTTACCAGAAAGACTGTATGAGGTTCTGCTCCTGTAGGGGGCGCTGTCAGGCATTCGACTCCAATACACATTATTAAAATAGTATAATAGTCATTTATTTTGCTATTACATTCCCAAACTGAATGAACTGGGCCTATTTTCACTAAACCGAACTAAATCTAGTTAATTTCTAAATGGTGCACCACAACTTTGCGTTAAACTTAGTTTAAACTTGGACTAGCACTAATCTAAATTTAATTAAACCCTGGTGGTGCCCCTAATACTGAGTACAAGCACACACAAATATACCATCATACAACACATAACGGTTCATATTTATCTATTGTTTATTCAAATGGGATAGTGGACAATGTCCCAGATGTAAGATGAAACAAAAACAGCAGTTAAGAGTTACTTAAAATAATCAAATAAAATAATAATAAATGTAAAAATAAGCCTTGTGGACTACCATTTCTGTGCTGGGCTGTTGTTTCTTTTTTGTCTAGACATGCCACTTCTAATCATCAAAAAACACACCAACAAAGCAGGCCAAGTCTGATCCAAGAAAAAACTCAAGCTAAAACAATTAAAATATATCAGAAGCAAGTTGTACAAACAAATACATTTTATTTGAAAAGTGTTTTTTAGGCCTATGACATCCACAGTAAGATCAATAGGAACAGTGTGGAAACTCTTTTTCCACCGTTTCCACCAGATCACAGTGTAACTTCAGCTCAAATGAAGTCCTAAAGAGATAAAAAGCATGCTAAAAATGTGGCTCGAGGCCCGGTGCTCTTCTTCGACAGTTAATGTTGTGTGTTGTCAGCGGTCTTTAGTGTTCATTTCCTTCTCTGTCAAAACGCAGCTCACAACAACTTGTCAACAGATAATTAAAGCCTGTTTCACGTCAGACTGACTCGGACCTCTTCCTTTAGTCCGACAGCATTCAGACTTAACATAATTAACATTTATATACTTACTGCTCTTCAGTTTTCTACTAAAAGCCTTACACTATTTTGTCTTTCACATGTTTTTATTGTTGCCATCGGACAGTATTTCAATGTAGCCTTAACACTCTGCAGGACAAAAGCACCCAAATGAACTGTATCTTGTACTGTTTGTTGGAAAGTCGGCTTTTTCTGCTGCAAAGACTTGTTACAGTCCTATTTAAAACCCGATATAGACCTGTTACAGACCTGATATAGACCTGTCACAGACCTGTCAGAGTCGGTGCAGTCCTGTGTGGAGTCTGACCCCAGAGGAAGTGATCCATGTCGCTGTGAAACAACATAAACAAACAGGCCCCAGGGAGGAGCAAGGGTCAGAGGTCATAGCGGGAGAGGGTTTAACATTAGCTGTGGCGTGTCTGCTGTTTGTTTAGCCCTGGGTCTGAGCTGTCAGCGGCTCTTACTGAAGACAGGGACGACACAGAGACGGGAGCAGGTTCAAATCCACCGATAACGAGACAAGGGGAACATCTCCGGGAAAGAAAGTCACACAGACACAGTTTAGATTTCTTTAAAATCACTTGTTCTTTACTCTCAATTTGTCTCTTATTGAATTTCCTAAAATCTATATTGTCAAATAATCACCAAATCTTATAAAACCTATCCAAACATCAGACCACTCATCTAGTTTACTCACACATGTTTAAATAAATACCAAGCCTCATTAACAAACAGCTACATGCAGTTAACAGTGTGGACAAATGAAGAAACCAAGCTCAATCACAACAAAACTGAGTCAAAACCACTGCAAACCAAGAGGCCTCACACTGTCTCTGGACTTTTACCAACGGGAGGATATTTCATCAGAAAAAACAGTGGGACTGAAAAGGCTAATGCTGCCAAAATTCTCCTAAAAGAAGAGAATTAATCCCTTTTTGGATCTCACTCAAACTTGTGAAAAAAGCAAGAGGTTACAGTAGGACCTTAAGTTTTCTTTCATGACAACTACATGGGTTTGACATACACATGTATATAAATGTAGGTCTGCTTTCATCAAACTGCTCTTTGATAAAGATGAGTTTCACTAAATTAAAGCCAGTTTAACCAGTCTTGTTTACAACAGAGTTTATTGCATGTAACACATATGATAGGAAAGGCATTGAACTGTGACAGAACTAACGGAGGTAATTGTGCAAGTGTGTGAGCTTTACAAAGAGGATATATTGTCCTGACTGTGATTAGGAGTTGTAAACTGGTCTGTGGCAACCCTCTGTCAGTGTGCACATCCCTCACAGCGCCCCCTGCTGCAACAGTGGAGCTACAGCTGTGTTATTCTATCTCCAGTATGGCACCTGAAGCAGTTGCAGAACATATTATATAGAACATATTATATTCCTGAATTCATCTCAAGCAAAAAAATAGCCAAAATTGGTATATTTGGAAACCCCATCACTTGAAGAACACAAAAGTAGCTGTTATGTTGTGTTACTGTAATACTGTTGGGTCAGTGTCCATTACACTACACTCAAACCCACTGACTGCCTTCTGTGAGCTTATTATTTTGTGTATTTACCAAATGAATCAGCTTCAAATTACTCTATATGTGTAAAGTTCTTTAAAAAGGCCACTTCCCCTTCATTTACCTTTTTTTTTCATTTCAATTTTTCAAATTTTTCTTTCAATAATGGATTCCACATGTATCCTATTCGTAGTTAGCATCTTCTTAGCCTGCCTTACTTCCATACCTGTCAATCTCAGTTCAGTATACTGTATAGAGGGTCCAAAATATGGAACAGCCTTTATCCTTTTCAGAGCTTTTCCTACAGCAGTTTATTAAAAAAAAAAAAAAAAACCTTCTTAGTATTCATCCTTTTCTATAAGGTTTTTCTCTTTGAGCTGGATCCTTTGTTGTCGCTCACATTTGATGAAATAATTGAAAGAACAATTGTACACCAATAGTTTTACTGTACTCTAATTTTAACCAACTAGGAATAGGTTTTGTCTTTTGGAGCCACTTAGCCCTCCACAGGGATTTTAGGCAATCACCCATCACATCCTAACCCTAAGTTACAGTACAAAATGTGATTTATATTTATTTGCAATTGGATTACATTTATTTCAGTTTAATGTCAGCCATGTTCAAATCTTGGTGCAATGGAGTAAGTTGGTGAAACTGGGCCATAGAGTAAAAAAAAAAAGTCTGATTCATCTTACGCACAATGTGTTCTGTATAAATAAAAGATTGTTTCATTGCAAGTTCTTTTTTCTTTGATTTGTTGAGAGGCCTATACAAAGTCTGCCTGAATATACTGTATAAAAATAGTTGCATAATGTCACGCGCACACACAAAAAAGAATTTTCTCATCATTTGTCCCGTTTAAACGTCGACAGTGAAGACTGACAGTGTCCTGCTGCCAGTGAACGCCTCGTTTTATCCCAGACCTTGACTGCTGCAGCTGTTTCTGTTTCTGTCAGACTGTATTTATGAGTCGTTCACTGTCTCTGGGAACTCACGGTCGTTTCCAAAATACTCTGTTTCCAAACCCAAAGCTTTATTTACACAAACCTTTTACAGTTTATCACATGATGGAGGAGCCGCTGCGTCTTTCCCAAAAACATCTTGTCAGTCTGACGCCTCCGCCACCGCACCAGGAGAAAGCAACAGCCCAAGTCCATCTTTAAAAAACTGTTTACTCCTGAAGGTCACAGACTTTGGCCCAAGATCCTGCTCCAAACTCCAAACTGGAGCAAAACTGCTGCTGTTTAGAGCTGCTTTCTCCATTCAATAATGAAGATTTAGCTCCTTAATTAATCAAATGAGACGGAAATGCAAGTTATCCGTCTTCATTGTGCGATTATTGTGCAGCGGTGAGGGCCACATGGGAATCTGAAGAGTCATAAATCAGGACGAACGTGGCTCTAAAGTTAGATTTGTGTAAACGGACGCTCATTGGGACATGTACATTCGACCGGAGCGCTTCCTTTCACATGAGTTATAGCCGCTGCACAATGGCTCCAGTAATAGTTTCCCATCCGAGTAACCGAACAGCCGCGACCCCGCCCTGACCCCAGGACACGGAGTCATAGCAACGGGGAGGTAAACAGATGCAACAGGCTACTGTCTCACTAATTAATATGGAAAGTTCAGCGCTTATAGGTGTTTTACACTATATATGCAAAAGTGTCTTTTAGTGGATTGGGCTAAGGCTGAATACTTAAAAATCTTTTTAAAAAGATGGCTTCCTGTTCCATAACCCTGATGAGAACCACTGATGGAGGAATGGAGTGACAGCAGTGTTTTGACTCTGACTCCACTAACTTCAGAAGGATACACTGGGGAAAGTGACGTGGACACACAACAGCTTAATAAAAACTGTATATTCCAAAAATGGACGACAGCAGACACACCTTATCCTCGAGCACTGAGTTTAACTGAGGGACATTTACAGAAATAACCTGAGCGACTCCACACCAGTAAAATCTACTTGTCTGTTCTGAATAAAGAGCTCTGTTTGACACTAAAGAGCATAATCAGACATTTAGACACATGGAACAGTGAGTGTGTGCATGTATTCAATAAATATTCATAAAAGACTCACAGACAGCAGCTCTGTAACCCAACCATAGTCATGGTCTGGACCTGGTCTAATACTGGTCTGGTCAAATAATCCACTAAAGCCATGTCCTTTTTATTTATTAGTTAGAATGAATGATACATAGATTCTGTTGTGAATGTGTGTGTGCAGTGAATGCAGGTGTGGATTAATGCAAATTATCTGTGGCTTTAAGTTTTATTTCATGTCAAAACTTGTGAGCAAAACAGTGTTTTACTGCAGCGAGCTGTCAGAGTAACTTCATACTCACCCCAGCCTCATCTCATAAGATCTGCTTCAATCAGATGCACTTTCATGTGAGAACTTGGACAGCTCTTATCATGGCGACCATGAAATACACCCGGGTCAGGGGCAAAGAGTGAGGACATTACCAAAGCAATTTGAGGTATTTGGATTGAACCAATCTCATGAGACTAAAAAAGTATGGATAGATGCTTTGGCCAATCACATGCTTACATACTTGAATAAGGGCTGCTCCCATTGGTCAACATAAACAGAGGCAAGGAAAGCAAATTGAAACGCTGATTAACAACGATAATGCATTTATCATGTTTAATGATATAATTTCAGATTAGGATTACAGGATCACATCTGAGGCTGAACTCAGAGACAGAAGTTTAAGGTCAGCTTTTAACTTCAGTTTGATGCAACGTATTTGTATTTTACCGCGTGGGAGTTGGTCAAGTGTTTAATAAAATAAAAAGCAGGAAATGTTATTATGTGGTTGTAGGGTTTGGGTTGGTGCTCGGGCTGAAACAGAAGAAAACTTCAAGTAATGCAGCACCAGGTTATTTCAATATCTCTAACTCCTAGACTGTTTCAAAAGCAAATATGGTCACTTTTTTTCTCTGAATTTGTAAATTATTGCAAAATCAAGAGTTAACAAATAACAGCTGCTGTGTGTTAACATTTTATTGAATATTACTCATAAAAATCATGAGTAAACTTTGGTGACATTAAACAAATTGCATTATTTCTTAACTGTCCCAACACTGAACTCACCACCTGCAGTGCATGCTGGAAAATGACTCAGATGTCATTGGCCAATATTTATAAACTCCATAAACACAGTAAAAGCAGATCAGTGAGTCGTGTTGTGTACAGTCTGAGATAAACAGCCACCGATCACTGGCCTCGGTTTATGTTGTATCCGGCTTTTACAGACTGCAGAAAAACCATTAGACTGGACTTATTTGTAACATTTGAGTCAGGACCACACTAAACAAGACCAAGTCAACACCAATGAACATTTGTCCAGTCACACAATAACAAATTCATGAGGGTTTGTTCGTGCTGTTGCTGAAGAAGGCAGAAAGGGGTCAGAGGGATTGGAGCCATGTTCTTGGTGGTATCAAGTTTTGTCCAGTTGCACTAATTAATTAATTCATTTATTACATATGTACACAAATGCCTTCTTCAGATCATATGATTAAAATATGACATGTGATGCAACAGGATGCAGGATGAAGGGACAGATGAGGAAGTTACAGCCAATGAGAGTGCAGCGTGTGTGCCATAGTGCAGCTGAGTAACCAATGAGTCCAAGTCACTTGTGAGTCCTCACTGTTGGATTTCTAGTCCAGGTCCAAGTCTTAGATTGAGTAGCAGCTGGATTTTCACAAACTTACTAACATCCATCCTTTCCTGGCCAGGACAAAGCACTTTCTCTCAACCTGCTACATGTTTGGTCCAATGGTGTGGCAGGACTGGAAGATATGTGTGTGTTTCTGATTCAATGATGAAGCGACCATTTTACAAATGTAAACAACATTTACATTTTATCCAATCAGAGCAACACCATGTTGCTCTGATTGGATAAAATGACCTGGTGATCGGTGGTTACTGACAGTTGGTTCATCCAAACACCTTCAGGTTTTCATCCAATCCACCTTGGATGGTTCTTTGGATGTCCCCTGTCCTGGAGTACTGTGCTCTGAGTCCAATGGTACATTAATGTGGTCTTTGTAAACTCAGGAAAATGTTTTCCCAAGTTGAAAAATGCATTTGAAAAAATGGTCAAGAGGGAAAAAGAACTTGGACAAACATTTGTTGTCCGACTTTCCAACAAGACATAAAATAAGTAAGCAACATTTGAATTAAGTTGTGTTTTTGTCTTTGACAAAACATTGGAATATTATAACTGAGCGTTCCCATTAGAGTGACCTGGCCTTATTATAAATGCAGTGGATCACCACTAGTGCAGTGATTAACCCCTAAAGGCCGGGACACACCAAACCATTGTCAAACAACTCAATTAAACCTTATTAATCCTCAAGGAGAATTTCAAAAAAATTTAAAAAAGATGAATTGATTCATTCTTCAACTGCCACTGACCATTGTCAAACACTAGTGGAAGGGTGACTATGTTGTCGCCTCGCGTCGGCTGCAAATATAATGTATATTCTGCGCCTGCGTGAAAGGATACACCTTTCCATATGTGTTTGTGGCAGTAGTCTGTACTGTCACTCCAAAATGGGAAACAGTTTTATCCTCGTGCTCTTATTCACTAGCTGAACTGTAGCTTAACAACCAATCCAAACGCTCTTTCTCACCAACAGCCCCGATGCTGATTCAACATGCTGAATCGGGCAAACTTCCGCTCACGTCAGCCCAACGTGTGTCCAACGTGTGTCCAACATGAGCCCAATGTGAGCCCAACACGAGTCCAACGTGAGTCCAACGTGAGCCCAACGTGAGTCCAACGTGAGTCCAACGTGAGTCCAACGTGAGTCCAACGCGAGGTCCAACACGAGTCCAACGTGAGTCCAACGTGAGCCCAACGTGAGTCCAACGTGAGTCCAACGTGAGTCCAACGTGAGCCCAACACGAGTCCAACGTGAGTCCAACGTGTGTCCACGTGAGCTCCAACGTGAGCCCAACGTGAGTCCAACGTGAGCCCAACGTGAGTCCAACGTGAGCCCAACGTGAGCCCAACGTGAGTCCAACGTGAGTCCAGTCCAACGTGAGCCCAACGTGAGTCCAACGTGAGTCCAACGTGAGCCCAACGTGAGCCCAACGTGAGTCCAACGTGAGTCCAACGTGAGTCCAACGTGAGCCCAACGTGAGCCCAACGTGAGCCCAACGTGAGCCCAACGTGTGTCCAACGTGAGCCCAACGTGAGTCCAACGTGAGTCCAACGTGAGTCCAACGTGAGTCCAACGTGAGCCCAACGTGAGCCCAACGTGAGTCCAACGTGAGTCCAACGTGAGCCCAACGTGAGCCCAACGTGAGCCCAACGTGAGTCCAACGTGAGCCCAACGTGAGTCCAACATGAGTCCAACATGAACTAACGAGGCTAACAAGGGCCGATGAGTGGAACACACCAAACAAACTAGCCAACCTTCGGCTTGCTGTGTCCCAGCCTTAACAGCCATGTACGTTAGCTAAAGCTATCAGAGCATTACTGACCAATAACTGCCTAGGTCTGTTGTTCTCTTAGTCACAAGTCTGACAGCTGTGTTGTGTGAACTGTCAGCTTTGGTCTGAGCTGTCCATCCACAATCCATATCATTAACATCTGAGACCTACTTAAAATAAGACAAATCAAAAATCCATGTAAACGTAATTCTAAAATGAGTCTTACTCAATCTTATGGTATGTAATTGCTTCTGTGTGGTTTCAGATAAAGCCATAAGTGAGTTACAAACCAACAGCTGCTAATCCTGGACTCAGTGTCTGTCAGTGAAGATCCACTTTTTGTTGAGGGAAGAGATCAAAATCCAATCGAAAACAGCTCATCGTTTTGTTTTTTTTGTCACATTAAAAGATTGGATCTGTTTGTTCAGATTTCAACAGTGTTTTAACCTCACTGCTCTGACTGTTTCCACGTTTTCTCTTCCAGGACAAAGCTGTATTTGACTCTACAGTAGACATCTGGCTTTTTTGTGGCTCAGTAAATTACGTTGATTTTGTCGGACTTGGCGTTGGTTGCCGCTGCTCACCGTCACCTGACCCAAAATGGCCGCCTCACATTCCTGCGGCCGCTCGGAGACACATTGAGGACGGGTCTGGACTTGACGTGAGGCTCTGCTCTCCTCGGTCTTTGTCTGAGGCCGGTCTCTGTCAGATCTGTTTCAGGGCGTGGACTCGATGGAAATACCTCTTTAGAATTTTCAGAGTCAGACGTACAAAATAGAGGGTGTGTAAGTTGTGTTGTTACTTCCCTGCAAAACCAAATGCTGTGCGATAATGCCTTCATCACGACACCTCTGCCTTTATATATTAGACAAAGCTGTTTGGGGGTTATTTTTGTCTATATTTACATATTTTGTTAAGAGTTAAATGTTGTTTTAATGGGACTACAACCAGGATTAAGTCTGCACTAGGATTAAAAGGGGACTAAACCTGGGTTAACTAAGGGTTATGCTAGGATTAAAACATGTCTAAACCCAGGAGTAAACCTAGGCCTAATCTGGGGCTAAATTAAACAACAATAAACTTTGGTTTGAACACAGTATAACAGGACTGAACCTAGGATTAAACCTATGTAAAAACAGATCTAAATCTGGTATAAAAGCCACTTCTCACATAAAACCTGTGCCACTTGTACAAACCCTTTTTTCTCGTGGTGTGTTTCTCTCCTTGATCTGGATTGTAACCTGCTCTTGAGCAAGTTTCTCTCAATAGAGGGTGAATAAATACATTTTTGAAGGTTAATGTAAGACATCTGTGTGAAAATGTTTAGGTTTATTTTTCCTGATCACCTTAAAACATGGATAGTTCAGTGTTTTTCCATTTTACTTCTATTTGATGCATTCGGAGCTCATTTATTTCTAACAGCAGATAGTTTGGAGAAGCAGACAGGAACAATGTCACAGAGTCGAAGGCCCAATCCCATTTCTCCCCTAAACATGTACCATATATACAGTATAAGCTTCTATATTTAAATGTGTGGTATGTAGAAGAGATTTCCACAGTATCTGCTGCTCAGAAATGGAGTGATCCGTTCTGTGGTTGTAGAAAATAGTCATGTGTCAAATAAGGGAATAACTTACCTGTCACTAAGTATCTCACACCTACAAATAAGTCCAAATGTTTAGTTAAAAACAATTGAACTTCTCAAGGAATTACACAGACAAGTTGAAATCATAGATGCTTTTAAACTCGTGTCCCATCTGTGTCTCCTAACAGTGAGCAGCACTAATTATCCTGTGTCACTTTACTGATACGATTAGACACTGACATTTTAGCCTCCTAATCCAGCAGAGGTCAGAGGTCACACACAACCTACTGCTTCAGAGTCAAAGTGTGATCCTCGACTTTGACAAATGAACAAATAATGACAAGTTTGGTTTGTTTATTTGTTAAAATTATATTTTTTTGGCTCCTTTTTGTAAATGTCTTTGTGTTTATTTAGTAAACAGAACTCAATTGTCAGTAAATTGATGGAAAAAAAATAGTCTGCACCCTCCAGTTTCATTATTTATTTTAATTCTGTATTTTACCAATGAATTGATGTATTTTTAATTTGTATTTTATTTCTGTAAAGCACTTTGTCGAGTCCTGAGCTGTGCTAAGCCTAGACCAGGACTAGGACTAAACTTAGTACTTAACCAGCTTTAAATATTAACTAAACCGACAGGACTAAACTGGAACTAAAACAAGATTTAACCAGGGCTATGCCAGGTCTAGAGCAGGACTAAAAAATAAGAACATAGAACATAATTCAGGAATAAACCCTACTGAACCAGAGATAAATATTGCATGCATATTAAATACTTCTAATGCTTGAGTTCTTTTTTTATTTATGATTTTTTTTTTTTTTACATATTTTCAAAAAAACCCCACAATTTTTATTCTGATTTCCTTGCATTTTAAAATGACAGAGAAGCATGATGAAATGACAAAAATAAAATACCATGTGTTTAGAAATAAAATGAATATTTTTTTTCTGCAGCATTTAAATCATCATTCTTTTAAAATTTTCAAGCCTCCTATTACAGGAAAAATGACCATTTTATACATGTATTTTTCAACTCCGGTGATAATGTTGCTCTTCAATTGTGATGTAACTACATAAATCAAAAATACCAGCATGTATCTATTCATTATTGCAGTTATAATACAGTTATTTGTGGGTTCCTCAAGGCTCCATTTTGGGATCACCTTTTATTTTTTATCTACAGTAAGGATTAAGCAGCTGTTAGCAAAAATATATTGGCTCTCCAGTTTGCAGATAATACATTCTGAGAAGAAAATAAAGAATTATCCACTGTTTCTCAATGGTTACATGTAAACTAACTATCCTGTTTGTTCTGATGGTCTGTAACCTGTCATCCATCTTATCTGATCTCATCACATATTTAAGGAGAACAGTAGAAGTCAGTTCAGCCCTAATCCTCGGCTCATGTCAGATATTACCTTAAGCCCCTGAGCCTTTGTGACCGAACACAATGAAGATGCGGTAATGAAGTGTCGTCCGGACAAGACCCAGAGCTGTTCTCAGGAAAAAGAAGCTAATGACTTGTTGGACAACTCATTAGTGCCTCACAGGCGAGAGTTACAGAGTTACAGAGTTACAGCGTCAGGTTCATCTCAGAGAAACACTAGACCGGCCCACGCCCCTTTATCTCAGCTTTACACCAGATCCACTGGGTCTGTATGAGGGATTAAATAATACACACATATCACACCCAGAGTTTATAACACATGAACAAGAACTAAAGCATCTCTTACCTTCAAGAACTAGATGAGTTCATCTTTAGCTTTTGTGTCATATCTGGATGACTAAGAATCTCAAAGGACAGTCAGCATTTTGTAATATAACATGATAAATATAAGGTTTTAGGTAGATTAGAAGAAATTATGTAAAGTAAGCCTTTACATTATATTTCATTTTTATTTTATCAATTAACAAAATTCAAAGAGAGCGAACAGTTCAAAAATCCGATCCCTAACTTTCTCACAGACCCTTTTTTGCTAAATACTGGATTAACATTGTACTCATAGCTGTTTCCAAATAATGCTATTCAATTCAATTAAACCTTATTAATCCCCAAGAGAAATTTAAATTGTTAGATCAATTCAAATAAATTAAAAAAGCAGATGAATTGATTCATTCTTCAACTGCCACTGACTGGTTGATTGTTCAGTTATTGCAGTTGGGAAGAAGAAGAAGAAGAAGAAGAAGAAGAAGAAGAAGTTCTTGTCTCTCTGTGATGACAGGACTTGTTCTTCTTTTCACTGAAGTTGGATCCTGTGGTGGTATGTGGTGGTTTGGCCTCACTCACTCTGCATTTTCTAAATTTATGAAAATAAATAACAATGACATTTGGTTGAGTTTCTCTTGAAGAGGCTTGTGTTTCCTCTGAGCTGTGTCCAAAGAGATACATCTGCTACAGAAACAGGCATGTCAAGAAAAATTGTATTTCTATAAGAGATTGCCATTATTTATTGTTTAAAACTAAAAGCAATGTCTCAATTTAAAATTATGAGCATCATCAAAATTGTTTTTGTCCATTAAAAAAAAAGTTTCTAAAATTACAACCCTGCCCGGCCCTCAGGAGGATTGTGTCAGAAAAGAAATTAATCCAAGAGTGTAGACCATGTACTAATACAATATATAATACAAACGTGATACTTTTATTTTGAAGGCACTCGAAGACTCTGCCAATTGGTGTCAACAACAATATAACACCCACTCACCTTTTCACTGTGTTCATAACCTGCATGTGTTCAGCTGAGGTCAGGCAGGTATTTGTGTGGTGAGGGGAAGCTGGAATAGACTCTTATTGTTAAAAGTGTGTTATGATCCTGGTTAATGTTGTTGAGGATAAATTCTGATTCCTTGGTTCAGGCCTTGTTTGGAAGGAGCTGTTATCAATAGTGATTCTGTAGGTAACTAGACTTAACTTTAATGTTTTTAGAGTCATTTTCTCAGGTGTCAATACACATGTTGAGCCAGGCCTGGTTTACATTTTAAAAAATCACCCTCTGTTTTTATTTTTCTAATGGACAAAAACAAGCTTGATGAAAAAAATCAAAATAAAAATTGATGATAGTCAAATTTAAATTGCTTTTAGTTTTCAGTGGATCTTTTTATATTTAAGAGATTGTTTTTTTTCTTTTTTGAGGCAACTTTTTTTTTTTTAAAGTCCCTCTCCTTTTATTTTTTTTATTGTGGACAAATACAATTTTAATAATGTACCTCAGGGCCACCGTAGGTTTCCCCTCGATTCTCATATTAACTCGGTGTTAGGATAATTTATTGGCCAAAGTGACAACGCTGTGACAACACAAACCAAAAACTGAGAGGTTACCAAAGCAATATGGTTCCCAACCTGTGGAAGCAAGGTTTTGGATACAAATCTCTAAAGAATTTGTCTCAATAATTTGAACGTTTCCCAGGATCCTGACCCGGTCTTGATCTCAGTCTGGTCCCTGCTGAATCAGTTTTTGATGGAAACAGGTTGAAAACAGTAAAACCTTGTTGCTGTGAAGTGAAAGTGAAAGTCAGTGAATAAACTTCCTGTCAGTAAACATCCCCCGTCCCGCTGTCAGCTCAGGGGCGTAAACATGACGTACGGCCGGGCCCTTGACCCCCGTCCCGCTCTGAGCCGCTCCAGCTGTGGCCCCTGTGCGTCTCGGGCCCCGCGGTTGAAGTGATGGATGGCTCTGGGCGTCCGGCCTGAAGTGGGACCGGCCCGACTCAGAAATCGCTCCGGAGCCATGTTTAGGCTGCTCCGGAAACAGGCCCTTCCTCCTGTGACTAAACACAGCCGTCACTGAGCAACTGTCCCACAACAGAGAGGGGTCAATAAACGGATTAAATATTCAACACAACCAACAAATGTCCATCCTGATGATATATCAATATATTTGTTATATTTTTTACATTGTGACTACATAATTATTATCAACATACAGTTTATGCAGTGTTACAGTAAAGCATGAAGTAAAATCAGGGAGAATAATAACTGCGGCTAACTTCACCATGACGTGATGATCCAGCCACTTCAAATGGATAGTTTCAAAACATTGTTATTCGTCTCATTATTAATAATAATAAAATTAAGAAATATCAGTCTCTTCGCCACTGAGCAAAGCTGTGGACTTTTAGCACAGGCTTCATCAGGAACAGTCCTAACCTTAGCTCTGTCTAAATCCACCTTTAAAGGGGAACTACGTAAGTTTTATCCAATAGAAGACGCAGATCCCTCTTATCCTGCATAATTCTTAATTGTCTGTAGTGTTTTATTGTGACGCTGTGTTGTTTTTCATTGACCATTGATGCTGTATTGTTGTAAAGCACATTTGAATGAGAATAAAACTGCTATTCCTTAAAGATTCTCTGTGTTGTTAAGACAGCAGCATCATTTTACAGACATTCGTACAGACTGTCCAAGTGGCAAGTTTGAAAGAAAAATATCATTTCTTCTGAGAGCGTATTTTGTACAAATATGACTCTCCTTAAGTCCAGTGTATTGGTCTATTTCTTCTGGTTTGAATCTTCACTTGTATCCAATTTGTCACCATTGAGAAAAACGGCAGAGGTTACGTTAAAGAGGGGCATGAGCTCTGACAGTCCTAAGTAGAAATGGGTCTAAAAACTCCACTAACACAGCAACAAAACAAACCAAATATATCATGCGAAACTGACCAATCAAACAACAAAATGGCAAACTTAATCTTTAAAGAATAAAAGCCAGACCCAGGTCCTACTTACTCAGATCCTGTCCCTTTCACGATCAACTCCTCTCTTTCTCTTCTGGGCTTCCTCTGCCTCACTCACTAATCTCTTGTGATAAGTCCTCTTCTCGGCAGCAGGAAAGTTACATTGGAGGTTTCTGTCGAGCTGAGGGTATCAATGAGATAGGCAAGATTCTAACAATCTCACGTCTAGGAACCATAAAATTATTATTACAATGTATATTTTTGGGATAAAAGATAGGCGATTCTGCTTCAAATATTGCAGAAATATGTTTTAATCTATTTCTTCATTGTTTGTGCCACTTTAAAACATAGAAGACACTCAAAGCAGAGCATATTTAACACTTAAATGTATCAGTGGCTGCTTTCACATAAACAACACAAACAAAATGCATTTTTATGTGTGTTTTATTCTTCATCAAAGACTTATAAACTGAGAACTGGGATAGACATTGACATTAGTAGAAGCTAAAGTGTAACTGGATTGATTTAAAGTTACATGCACTTATCTAAACAAATGGGAAATGCCACTCCCTTTCAATCCACATTTATTTTCTCCTAAAGTCTATCCTTAAACGTCATAAAACCTGACGTAAACCGAACCAGATCCAAGACGTCGAGCTGGAATTATGACTCGATGTTTGGGAAAGTTTGTCCAAAAGTTTGTTGGTTTGAGTTTGAGACGAAGCAGACACACAGCGAGGTCATGTGACAGTCTCAGAGCAGGGCATTGTGGGTAACAGATGTGGGAGATATGACAGTGTAGTGTAGCTTTTTCTTTTGTGAATTTAGAATGGATTAAAGAATGGTTCGCTACGATTTAAACGTGCCTTTAAAAGCTGTTGACGCACAGTTGAGTGGCTTTTTTTTGTTTTTTTCAGAGGAGATAGAAGGACTAATCACTGAGGAAATGAGAGTACAGGCCTCAGTCCATTAGAGCGTCTTCTTCTGTGTGTTATCAGCTCTTTATCTGAGCGCTCACCTCCGACTCATCCGTCACAGAGGACTGTCTCTGGGCCTGTCTCTGTCTGGGTTTAGATCCACACAGAGGGACCTCACTGCAGCTTGTATTTATTTATACATATTATATTTATTGTATAACAGAGAAGACACAAATACAACTGGAGACGGTGTGCTCTTGGTGTAGAAACCAGAGACAATGAAGAAAATGCTCTTGTACTTGACTGAACAAGAATGGTTTCAGTGTCTTCTTTCTGTCACCAGTTGGGTCTAAGGCATAACTTGTATTGGTGTATTGAAAGTTACCGGAACCTATGAAAGAGAGGAAACATACAAGACACTGTACACAGATTGATCCCATAACAACGACTCATCCAAAGCATCAGATCTTTCTTTTTTTATTTGTTTTTTAAAAATCTGAAGAACTATTTGGGAACATCTGATGTTAAGTATCTGTTTGTAAATGTATCATTCATCATTTTAGTCATAATTTAGATTGACATCATTTTGAATGGATTTCATCTCTGTTCATTTTCGTTTCGTTTTCGTTATTTAGTCTGAATTTTTGTTCTCATTAATGACTTTTTATTTAGTTTTCGCTTTGTTTTCAGACGTTAAAATATGTTCGAAAACAATGACAAAAATTATTCGTCAACAAATGAACACTGGTGTCATTTAGCCTTTATACCTTGTCTTGTCAGCTTTTATCCCAATTTGTGCGTCATGGGCTACGTGTGTTTGTTTTTGCTTTAGTGTTCAAGATTAAGGTGATTTGCAGGTGTTTGTGTATCTCATTACTTGAATTTTTTAACAGGCAAGTCAATCTACAGCTACAGTGTCTTTTTTTTTTTAGTAAAGTTATGGAAACATATACAAAAACCCAGTCATTGGTGCATCTCTACCTCCATTTACTCTTATCTTAAATGAAATATCATTAGACGGATCCCATCGTACTGTTTAAAGAGCCACATTGAAAGAACAACACTTCTGAGAGTGACTGTAATGACACGAGGATAAAGTAGCTGCTTTATTTTACTCTTACTGTCTGAACACTGACACTTATGGTGGCCTTTTGTTGATTGATGTCAGTAATATGTCTCCAATGCTCAGTTGAGGCTCAGTTACAATGAATATACAGGATAGATTACTTCATGTTAACAGCCACAGACCTCTATTCCCAGTCAGCATATTCAAACTTTATTAAATAACCTTAATTTTAAAATATAACGACATATAATTACATCACAGTTTTACTCTCAAATCATCTGTGTTTTTCTGTCAGTGTGGCTTTCCTTTTCACTCTTTCACCCTCTTTTCTGGGTTTCCTCTCTGAACAAACACAGTCAAGGGGTTGTCTTCTCATCATTTAGATCACACATGTCAAACTCAAGGCCCGAGGGCCAGATTGGGCCCTTTGCAATGTTTTATGTGGCCCTTCAGCACATTTAGTAGTTGATATTTTTGGCGCTCGGATTTGATTTTTGCCACAAAGATAAATAAAATCTGTTCAAATCCATCCAGAACCTGTTTACATTCAACTAAAACCTGTTTAAATCTGATCAAAACCTATTGATATCCATCTAAGAACTGTTAAAATCCATCCAAAACCTGTTCAAATCCAACTAAAACCAGTTCAAATCCAAATAAAACCTGTTCACATTCAACTAAAACCTGTTCAAATCTGATCAAAACCTATTAATATCCATCCAAAACCTGTTCAAATCCAAATAAAACCTGTTTACATTCAACTAAAACCTGTTTAAATCTGATTAAAACCTATTAATATCCATCTAAGACCTGTTAAAATCCACCCAAAACCTGTTCAAATCCAACTAAAACCAGTTCAAATCCAAATAAAACCTGTTTACATTCAACTAAAACCTGTTTAAATCTGATCAAAACCTATTGATATCCATCTAAGAACTGTTTAAATCCATCCAAAACCTGTTCAAATCCAACTAAAACCAGTTCAAATCCAAATAAAACCTGTTCACATTCAACTAAAACCTGTTCAAATCTGATTAAAACCTATTAATATCCATCTAAGACCTGTTAAAATCCATCCAAAACCGGTTCAAATCCAACTAAAACCTGTTCAAATCCAAATAAAACCTGTTCACATTCAACTAAAACCTGTTCAAATCTGATCAAAACCTATTAATATCCATCTACAACCTGTTAAAATCCATCCAAAACCTGTTCAAATCCAAATAAAACCTGTTTACATTCAACTAAAACCTGTTCAAATCTGATCAAAACCTATTAATATCCATCTACAACCTGTTAAAATCCATCCAAAACCTGTTAAAATCCAACTAAAACCTGTTCAAATCCAAATAAAACCTGTTCACAATTAACTAAAACCTGTTCAAATCTGATTAAAACATATTAATATCCATCTACAACCTGTTAAAATCCATCCAAAACCTGTTCAAATCCAACTAAAACCAGTTTTCATAAAAAGAGGAAATTCATGTTAAAGATAACTTTTGTAAGACTCAAATGAAGATGAAATCTCACATTTGAGTTGTGGTACAGTAACTATGGGCAAACTGATCCATACCTTCTACTGAGAATAGGAGGATTTTATTATTATTTCACACGTCCTGCTTTAAGACGACAGTACATTTATGTGGCTAAGCTGGCTTCCCTGAGCTCTTCCACCCTTTTTCTGATGAAGTTTTGCTAAACATTGTCTGTGGGAGTCCTATAACATCTCACTTTTGCAGTAATCTCAGTCTCTCCTGAAAGACACGTGCGCAAAGTTTTTATTTTCACACTTCTCACACGAAAAATGGAAAACACGCCTGTCGTCTCTGTCTGTGTGTATCCGGACGTCCAGGTTGTGCTCCACTGATAACAACGCCTCTCTGTCTCCTAATGGAGCTATTAGTGGCAGCAGGCCTCTTCAGTCTAAACACCGACGCTGCCCCGAAGACGAGGACGGACCCGAAGACGCTCTCACTTTTACACGGGAGTTAATCACGCTGAGGTTTTTACGTCTCGACTGTGACAAAACAGAAGTATTTCAGGGCTGAGGCAGGGCGAGTTTGCGATGTAGTCTTTATGCAGCGTCACTTATCTGTGTTTGTGTTGGAGGTTAAAGGTCACACAGAAGCAACACAGAGGTCACAGAGTCGGTCCGCATCTGTCAGCAGCTGTCGGCTTCAACCACAACCTGCTCCTGGACGCACTCGCAGCAGCAGGGTTCAGGTCTTAATCTAGGAAACTGATTTGGGGAGCTAAATGGTTCATGTGTTTTAATCTGGTACATCTAGGATTTGTAAGTAGTTCTGCCATCATAAAAAACATTTGATCCTCGAACTAAATGGAGGTGATTACACAAGTTTAGTTTACACAAGAGGGATGTTTCTGATTGTAGCTCTCAGCCAATCACAACTCAGAGAGGAAAGGAGAATACAGCGAGGAGATTACAGGAAAGAAGCAGGAATTATCGTGTAACTTTGATTGGACTTTTATCTTTTATCTGCCCTCTGAGAAGGACTCCTGGAGGCAGAAGACCAGTTTTGGTTAGAAATACTGCCCGGGAAATCCTGAGTTTAAATCTGAACTTAGTTTTCTCCTCCTCAGACCAGAACAACTCAGAGTTTACAGTTTCAGAAACAGGTTTGGAATTAGGTCAGTCCACTCTGAGTCTGTTTAGGGAATTACAAATCTCATTTTCAGGGGTGTCCTGGCTCCATTGAGGAGGACCTATTGTACATGTTTTGTGTGAGGGGGAACTGGAGTACCTGGAGGAAACAGACACAGGGAGAACATATAAACTCCAAAAGGCCCTGCCCTGACTGGAGATCCAACCCAGGACCTACTTGCTGTGAGGCAGGAGTGCTAACCACCCTGCAGAGGCTATAGTTTAATGGATAATTGATAAAATAACCATACTAAATGAATATTACCATCTAAGAAGTTATATTATGTTTTTATTGGCCAACATTCTCTCCCCTCTGACCTCCGCAACACAGACTCACTACACATTTCATGACCAAACTCAAAACTCATCTGTTCAGACTAGCCTACTCACTCTCACCATAACTGCACTGACCTGTTTATTTATTTTATAGTGTTTTTTAATGTTGTTCTTAATTGTTGTTTTTGAGTATTTTAATGATTATATGTCCTATTGTGGTTTTATGTATGTTGTAAGGCAACCTTGAGTGTCTAGAAAGGCGCGTTATAAATAAAATGTATTATTATTATTATAACATTTACCCTTAATCCTGCATTTTTGGCCAATCACTGTAAATGTGATACGAGTTTCTAAAAACCTGACATAAACCAAAGCCCTGAAGTAAAAAAAACAGAATCATTTATTTACAGGCGTCTTCTACTCCTGCAGGATCAGAATTTAACATTTGATAAAAAGTGAATGGAGACTAAATATATAAAAGTAATAAAAGTAAAATCATTTTCTGTTGAACTCCATCAATGTGTTTAAAGTGAACCATCCAATCAGATGCAACCTTGACTTAGATAAACTCTGGGTTAAAGAATAAAACCTGGAGAGACCAGGAACCAGGACCAGGACCATGTACAATGTTGAGTTTATTAGGTTCTTTTATTCTTGATAGCTGTATATAAATAAAATACATTTAGAATATACTTTATTACATTATAATTTTTGTCAATTAAAGAAATCTTGGAGGCTGGAGCCTGTCCCAGTCAGAGACACTGAAAATTTCTTTTGGAAACGGTGCCATACATTTGCAAAGTTGCTAAAATAATAAGATTTCTCACAGATTAAGTTGCACTGATCACCATGGTTTTGAGGTAATGCATACAGTGTGCATGGTTGAAGCTCTTCACTATTGTTTCCTGATCAAATCCTGAAAAAAGAGACCACAGGACCACAAATGTATTTACCACATTTAACTATTTCTGAGCTCTCTTTGTCCAAACCATAAATAAACCCAGGCCGTGGTCCCGTCACTTCCCTCTTGTGTGTTTTATATCTTTTCCAGCTCTTGTCGAGGCGCTCCTCTCAGCCTGGCGTCGCTGGATTTAATGCTTATTTAAAGTAATGGAGGCGGCGCGGTACCAGTCTAAACATGGAGCTGCTTTGTTTGGGCCTTTTCTTTACGAGGACACAGCGATGATGATGATGTAGCGTCGAACGGAGAGAGTCACCCCTGAGTCTACGAGGACAAACACAAACGAGTCGGGTCTGAACATAGAGCTTTGGATGGTACCAGCGCTGTACAACTTCAGGACACAAAAAGAAAATGTACAATAAATGCTAAACTAAATCACATCTCTGAATCTGGGACATCTTGTCTTCTACTGAAGCTGAAGTAACACTCTAGTCTTCTGGAAGGATAGGGATGGATCTTGGAGAAAGTGGTGATTAAAAGTCCATAGAACCCAGTGGAGGGAGACATTACTTTGTGAACACTTTTTTTTTTTTTCAAATGTGCTGACTTCACTCCTGGGCTGTTTTGTGTGTGTTTTTGTATATCTTTGGTTGTGTTGATGCAAGTTGGATCATATTTGGGCAATTTCACGTTACATTTTTCAGGATTTTTTGATAAATGATCTTTCACATGCCTTTTAAACCAAATCCTGCCACTTGTGTCCCTTCTGCATTTTTTTTTTTTTTTTTGCCTCCATTCAAAATGCATTTTTCCAGTACTCTATCCATTGCAATTTTTTCATTTCTTGGTGTTGAAATCCCTTAATATCTTTACAGCAACCATTAACATTTTTTTTGCGTTCTAGCCACCTACGGATGAGCAATATATTTATTTACAAGCAACTTTGCACAAAAAAATAAATAAATAATCAGATTCAGATTGGATAATAAATTCAAATATGCATGTATGGGATGGGTGTGTTGTTTTTGTGTTTTTTAAGAGACTTTAATTACAAAAACTGGCATTTAAGGGGTAAAAAATTCAGAAACATTCTAAATTTTTGTTATGTATGATGAGGACTGAAGCTGATGAAGGCATTCATTAAAAAAATGGACGAAATATATTGACACATAATGTTTTATGGTAATCTTTAAAAGAGCATTTCTGTGTCCAATGGACTCAGGTGGAGCACAAATGTGTTCAATGTTTTTGAAATGAATTTTTTTACTTAATTTGCTTTGGACACAAATAACATGGAGCCAGCTACTGAGGAACAGAGAGTCCTTGTGGCTCATATAGCCAGTTTTTTCAAATCTTTTATCCTTCTACAAGTGTTTTATGTGAACTGTACACGTTTAATTGATTTTTGAGAGCTGCTTGTGTAACTCCTCCCTCTTTTGTAACTACGCAACACTGTCTGTTTGGTTCCATTAATATTACTGTATCATACCTGACATCCAGATCCAAGTGTCTCCTGTGTATTGTGTATTGGGTTTAGTCCTCCAGCTCCGTCTTATTTCTTCTTCATTTGACCCAAAAACGTTCTATAAATACTGTTCTGTCCCATTCCTCTTCCCTTTAGATTTGTCCCTCTGGGAATTGTCATCCTTTTACTTTTTTTGTCCATTTATTTATTTTAATCTTCTCCGTATAAACAATGAACATTAATGCACTCGTCCTGAAATTGTAAACCCCAACATGAAATCCGTGGATCACAACAGAGAACAGAGAATTGCAACATATAATAAAAATAAGACTTTTGCCTTTTCTCATTGGGTGTCATGTGCTGCTTAA
>CM072148.1:20957907-21044293 GCA_036850595.1 Rhyacichthys aspro
CTGCTGTAGCCACTCCTCCAGTTTGGGGGTTACTGCCCGCTCCAGTGTAGCCTTCACTTTCCAGGCCTTCTCAAGTTCTTCTTTGAGGCCTTGGCACTTCTCCAGTTTCTCATGTTCCTTTTTCCTGATGTTGCAATCGCTAGGTACTGCGATGTCCACCACAACGGCTTTCCTCTGTTGTTTGTCCACCACCACAATGTCCAGTTGGTTCTCCATTTCCATTTTATCGGACTGTATCTGTCCCACAGGATCTTGGCTTGGTCATTCTCTATCACCTTCAGAGGTGTTTCCCACTTTGACCTCAGGGTTTATAGCCTGGGGACTTGTGGGGAGTGCTATATAACAATGAAAATCAGACATTTCTTTAATGAGTGATTTTGTTTCGATGTTTCCACTGGCCTGCACACTGTTTCCTTCCCCGTGCATTGGTTTGGCTACACCACTATTTAGTTGCCCTCATGTCTCTCTGGGTCTGTTTGTTCTAATAACATGTTTTCTGCTCAGTTATGTTAAGCAGATCTCTTTCACAGGCCTAGTTTGTGTGATTTGTATTAAGTTGACTCCCCTGTGTATCTTGGTCATTGTATTTTCTTAATCCAAATCCCCCAGCTTGTTCCCTCACCCTGTTGTCTTTGATGGCGGCACTGTCTTCTCCCAAAGCTACTTTAGAGGCGGCAGAGCGAAACTCGGGCAGTCCCAGGATGGGCAGGTACTCGTGGTTCAGACTGTCGTCCTCCACGATAAGCCGCTCCACCTTCTTCACCACCGGCAGCACCCAGGGCTGGCAGTCATCTGTACGGTAGGCTGTGGGAGACAAAAACATACACGTTAGCTAGAAACATATTAATATCTACAGTAATTGTGTTACATTTAAGGCTTTACAATGTACCAAATACCAATATTGCAATATCAACATTAATTTTAAGGATTTTAGACATATTTATTGGCTAGGTTTAGACCTGGATTTATATCCTTTTGATGCCATTTGGTGATTTTTTTTTATCCTTTTCAGCGTCCCTTTGATTATTATAGGCTCATTCCTAATATTAAGCATGTCAGCTCACTCTCAATGAGCTTTTGTCATCAGTGACACTCCTGAAACAATCTCCACAAAACTGTAGTCAAATCACATTAAAATTTCAGACGTTTAACTGAAAAGATCGGACATCCTCTGAACTAGGTGTGAAAGTAGAGGTGTGTGAAATGTGATGATTATACTGTCTTTCCTGAATTAAACTTACTGATTCATGTATTAGATTAACACATGCGCAAGGACAATCTTAGTGTTAATAAAAGTAATAAAGTTTATTTAATAAAGTTGTACAGCCCAACACTGCTTCAAATAAAATCCTCATGTGTTTAATCTTTACATTAGACAAATTTTCATTGGACAAATGCAAATACTTTTGTTCAGTATTGAATATTATTTTTGTGTAGTCTACAGAAAACAGATATTTAATTTGTAAATTCATCCGTGTTTTTTTCTTTCACATGAAGGACCTTCCCTGAGGGCAATAAACAAAGTCTGTCTAGTTGAACTTGTTTAACGATGTACAAGGTGATAAGTAACTAACTACTAAGGCTGAAGTAAACTGTACTCTCACTCTCAAAAAAAATAGCTGTATGTCAAAAAATAAGCAATAAGAGTATTTGATGAAATTGTCATGATTTTAACTAAAAATAATTTCATTATCATTTTGAGGCTAATGGGGCAGCCTTTTGCAACCCATAGAATCCAACAGTTTTTGCATGTGTTTCTAATATGCAGCTCTATTGTACATGTTACCTAATCTGTTATTGGCCACAGTGGCTCTCTGTGTGTTTGTGTGTGTGCTGCCCCTGTATGACTCCAGAAAAACTCGTGCTGCATTAAGCCTGTATCACATTTCCGACATTTACCGCTCTGTGGATCAGGATCAAAAAACATTCAAAGGTCAAGGCCGTGGATATTTACAGTATGTAAAACATGTGCAGTTTGGGGGGAATAAAATTCTTGTGTGAAGCAATAGTCTATAGACAAATGTGACAAAAAGGTCAAATAAGGACAATGAGAACAGCCATTTTAAACTGTAAACATAGTTTAAGGACTGACTGACTTGTAAGTATTTATTCTGAAAAACAATATATTCAAGTATAATAGGTTTAAAGCAAAACATTTACACTTTTCTTTATTAATTTGGGGCTTATAATCACTCACAATAACAAGAGGAAAACAGGTTACACCAAACAAAGTCATTTTGTTGTTAAGCAGGCAGCAAGCCTCAACATGTAAATGTCTTCTCCAATTCAGATCAATAATATTAAAGGAAATTGCATCTTATGTATAATGTTTAACACAGATTGGTTTGTGGAATTTGGTTAAAAAATACCCCAAAACTGACTAATCACGGAGTCTACTGCACTAATATTAGAAGTAAGACAATAGTTTTCTGTACTAATTGTGGGTTAAAAGCCATTTTAATTTTAATGATAAAGATTGCATAAACAAACTGACATTTAAACTATTGCCAACATGAATCTTTTAATTCATTACATAATAATGTGTTAAAATGGCGTCTGACATCAACACATTCAAGACAACACACATTAGAACAGCTTAGAGGAGGTTTCTCAACAAAGCTGAGCTTGTTAAGTGTTTTACCTCAAGTTTAAAAGGCGTTTTCAGCCAAACAAATTGGCCAGATACCTACTAATCTCTTTTATGGCTTAGTTACTACTAATGAACAGAGTCAAAACAACAACTTTCTATGCTTAACCAATTAAACATAACCTTTCCATATTTGACGATTTGCAGTTAAAGGAATATGAAATAATGATCTTTTGCAAGCGATAACTATATAGTAAATATAGTTATTTGGACTAACTACATGTACAAACAATGTTTACAAGTTTAATAAGGTTTATATAGCAACAGCTTTACAGTTTGTATATAGTTTATATGTTTAGGGGCCAGAGTAAGCCGACCACTGAACTGAGCAGTCACAAGACGAGGTCACGCTTTTTAAAGTCCCAGTCACCGCAGTAACATTGAGCAGTAGCTGTCAAAGTGGGAGCTAATTTGTTGTTAGCTTCAGTGTTAGCGCGTTGCGAAGGTCAAATCATAAACATGGTACGTTATTGAGCATGTTAGCTCATTTATTTCTCCTAAAGACACGGGGAGTTATAATGTTAAAGGAGAATCCAGTGCACGGTCGCTGGCAGTGGTTCTCTCATTCATTCCCGCAGTAATGGCTAGCTTAACATTAGCTTAGCATTAGCTTCTCTTACCTCCGACTCCGAGGTTCACCTTCTGTGGGTGGGGGTCCTCTCTGAAATCAGCCGTGAGTTTAAAGACAGCCACCGGTGGGGCTTGTGGGACGTCTGTGAACACCGACATGGCTCTGTGGTGGAAGAATGTGGAAGCTCGGGGTGAAGCGGCCGCGGAGGACGTGTAGAAGGAGGAGGAGGAGACCAAGTGGGAGTGCTTCCAGCGGCCGGCGGAGAGATGGGGAGGCACGGGCCGAGTTCACCTTCACTAGCTTCAGGACGGACACAGAGGGGCGTGAAAGCAGGTAGCCAATGGGAGAGCACGTACGGATGACGTAGATGTCATGTAGCGAATGAGAACGCAGCAAAGTGGTACTCTGAAACATATAAAAAAAATGTAAAACTGGTAATTGCAAGGGGCCTTTATTGTAAAAGTATGCATTTAAATTGATATAAACCCGGGGTACCATGTTTGGTAGCATCTTTTCATTCACTTTTAGGGATGCCTGTACAGAAAATGCTAATTAATTGTTAGAATATTTCAAGGAACAAGTAAGAGATAAATAGATAGTGGTAAGTAGGAGAAATGGTGGTAAAATCTTACCATCCAAACGACATAATAAACAACTTAGATACAACCAGTTACTTATATACTTATGTTGGGGACCATTTCCCTTCAAAGGGAAAATGCATGTGTCTCAGCTTTCTTTGAGCACAGAGAACTTTGAGAACAGCCTTTTCCGCTCATATCACTAAAACTAAAGCAGACTTTAGGACTGTATTTTTAATTTGTGTATGTATAACATTTTGGTATCCCAAATGATCTTCATCATTTGGTCCTCAAACGTTGAAGATGCTCGAGCTCTGTCACTAGAGGTCAGTGTGTGTCCAGCTACAGGAATCTGCAGTCACAATGACCTCTGAAAACAAAGTAACTGCCACAAATGTTTTCAAAAAAAAATGTTTGCTTCAGACAAGATTATAGACTTTTTTTTTTTAAAACAAGAGAGTTTGCTTAGCTTTTTGACAAATTACACTTGTCATGGAAAAAGTCCTACATGTTGTCAGTATTAACAATGCCAGCACACTAGACCTAGTATAGTACACCTTCATTATCTTTTTGTCTTGTAAATACTAATGTGCAGACCATTGTTTGTTGTATGTTTATTTTTCTCTTTTTTCATGCACTTTTATAACTTTTAACATTTCACCACATATTTTTTTCAATTTTTGCCTTTAATTCTTGCCATATTGGGGTTTCTCCCATCATTTATATAAAATAAATATTAATAAATGGGAAAGTTTCAAGCCTACTGTTCAACTCGAACAGTCTAGAGATAAAATTGTAATTTACCGAGCTCTACTTAGGCAACTCTTCATGACTGACACCTGTTGACAGTATCTATCTGATTTAGTATAAATGCTCAAATGAAAATGTTCCCTAAAAGTCCACTTTTTCCTTCAGGGTAAATGCAGACCTGGTCAAGAGATGGTTTGTTCCTGCTGAAGGTCATTGTCTCTCACCTCTCATTCTTGTTCTACTAAAACAGTGAAAGCTCGTGATGGCGGGTCGGGGGCAGCAGCAGAACAGACTCAGGGGCCACTAAACGTCCATCATGTCGACAAATTGACTCCCTCAGCTCCAGCAGCAGCAGCTTTAGCCTCGCGCTGCTTTGAAACCAGACACTGTTGATGGTTTCGGACGGGTGTTTGAGAGGGACAGGAAAGAGGACAGGAGGCCATCAGCGGCGCGTTTGAAGTCTTCAGGGACGAGAGGAAGTGGAGGCTGCAGCTCCCAAAGAGTTAAACAATTCAAGACTGGTCATGTTAACAAACCTTTGAGGCTGTGTCCAGACAAATGTGTTTTCTTTAGCGTAGTCAAGAGCATACAACTGAGACTAAGTGATGATCAAGAGTGTATCAAGACTTCTAAGAATCAAGGCTGGGCCAAGATCAAGACCAGTGAATTGCCATGTTTTCACTGGAGCTGCACAGGTACAGAGCACTGGTCAAATGATAAGATCTCTTGTTCTTGAGATAAACAGTTATAGTTCTAGAAGAAGTTACGCAAAATGTTGTACTTTTTCTGAAAAGCTGAAGTTCTACAGTTCCCTCTTTGAGAATATATAAATTATTAACATCACAATATTATAATCTTTTTGGTTCAAAATATGAACGCTTTCAGCTCTTTAGGGGCTCTCTATCTTTGTCAAAAGGGCTGCAGTTGGAGAATAGGTCGGTGCCAAGTTTAAGTCTGTGTATGAGAGAAAACTGTCTTTATGCCTTTCTACAGTTCTACATTCAATTTCTCTCATTCCCAGTGTACAGCAGAACTTCTGACTTTAATGGGATAGTACCTTGAAATTTAAGACACTACATAAACATCTGAATTTAAAGTTTAAAAAGCTGTAAATAAATTGGAAACAGTTTCAGGTGAACTGAAAAAAGCCTGATCCTAACCACCTGAGTTCTCACTGCTGCATCAGGTGCAGGGCCCAATAAATCCTCTTCATCCCTCTATAATCAGTCTGTTGTTGTCTTGTATTATGTTGTATGGTTGTAATTTCACTGCTGGCTCATATGTTAATGAAGATATCTTGAACCTCTTGCCACTCATACAAACAAGCATATGCTTCTAATACACAGTACATTATAAGTAGTACAGTATCTCATATAGAAACACAATGTCTAGTGGTAAAATATAAATGTGTTAGTCTAGACATACTGTACTGGTCTTATTTTAGAACTGAATGGTAATTCTGGGTCTTGTCCTGGTCTTAAAAATTAAAAATATGATAAGACAAGACATTAAACTGCACGATATTGGAGAAACAGGTAATAACTGTGTTGAACAATATGAGCTGTGCAAATTACAATATATAAACAAATACTAGGCTCTGGACTGACTTTCACTCAACAAAGCAGAAGCTAAATTAAAATTAAAGACTGAACCAGGACTAAACAGGTCTAAACGAGGTCTTTTTTAAATTTATACACATCACAGTTTTTGGCAATGATTTTGAGGCAAAGCGTAAATGTTCATCTCATATTGTAATCAATAATATTGCGATAAATTTGCAATATATTGTGCAGCCCTATTCATTCAAATAAGCAAAATAAGGCTTTTGCTACTTCAGACTTTCCACTTTCTGCTTTGTTCCAGTTTCGTACAGTAGGAAAGATACTAAGATAAGATACTAATGTATATATGGAAAATAGACACACAATATACACGATAGATACGTATCAATATTATGCCCCACCTTTTCATAAACCCTGTAGTCATCTGAAACATGAGTGATGGTGGAGCGAGTGTGTGGAGGTCACAACCGGCGACACAGCAGCAGGAGCTGGAAGTGGAGCCCATTCATCAAACACTTGAGTCGAGTTCAGCAGAGAAAGAAAGGAAGAGAAACACACCTGATGTTTGTGCCGTTTCCCAAAAACACTGTTGGAGCTGAGGCCAACACTGTTCACAGGAACCATTAAGTTTTAGGATTTAGACTTGAGGCTTTTTTTTTCCTTTTACAACTGTGACACTGACAAAATCAACAATCTGTAGCATGTATCAACTTTCCACCAAGTATGAAGATTTAAGGGAAAACATCTGAATTGCGCAAAAACAATAATGCAAAGTAGATGTGTTTTAGTTTTTTTTCAAAAGTGAAAAAACTTGATAAAAGATGGATGTAGCTTTTAAGGAGTTTTGTCAGGCTTTATTTATGTATTTTACTGTGCACTTATTATTCTATTGTAAAGCACATTTGTAACCGTGTATTAACTGTTGTTTTCCAGCAAATATCTTGCTGTTATGCAGTGCCTATGTCTTTTATTTCCCAGTTAAATATTTTTGTCTTCTTTCTGGAAACAGCTAATGACTGGAGTTTACTTGGAAAAAAAAAGGTTGCCATAAATATTTTCAAAAGCAATAAGTCAAAATCTGTTAAGGAAACTTATATTGTCCTTTTGTCCTTCCTATTTCTTCTTTGTGGTGTCCAGAGTGCTTATATTTCACTTTTTTTTTCAAGCGTACTAAAGTATTGTGATACATTTGTACTGTCTGTGACACAGGTTCTGTTTTCAGAAGCAGATTTAGATTAAACTGTTCATTTGGATGGCCCATGTGATTACAGCCAAGAGTACTTTTTGTGTATCCATACATAGTTTTCACGTTGACCTAAAACTAAATGGTAATCTCTTCCCAAATCCACGTTTCCTTTATTTAGCACTTCTGCTTTGGTCTCTAAACTGTGTGTAATTCACTGACACACACTTGACTTGATATTTTCAAACTAAAGACCGCACGAACAGCTTTGATAGAGAAAAATACTGCATGTGTTTTGCTGCTGGGTTTTCTCCATCAGCGTCTGTTTAATCTGCTCAAGGTCCAGAGTGAGATCAGACACAGGCCCAACACCTGCACCGTCCCAAAGAGAGACAGAGGTCACTGCTGCAGGCCTCAAATACACTGACTTCTAATCTCCAGATGTTGTGTCACCTTCTCCAGTGAGCATTATTCATTGTATTTGTTAATTATTTATTTGAATTAAAAAACTCCCTAATTTGAGCTAGTTTAATAGTGTTGTCAGACTGACTGACATTTAAAAGACTTTAGGCATAATAAGTGTCTAACTTAATAACAACAAACTTTTACACAGTTACTACTGGACACAAAGGTGAGCCTTAAATTATCTAGAGCCAATCAAAATGCAGTACAAACCATCATTGGGGCTCAAAGGGTTGTACAAGCTTTGAGTGATAAATGGACCAAGAGCGCTGTTGACTAGAAGGTAATTATTTTGGTTATAATTGCTTTTATCTGAGAAAAAAGTACAAGATGTAAAAAAAGACAATAGCTATACAGTATCTGTCAAGTTTAGAAGATGGAGGTGTTTTGGCTGTAACCAGGGAAATAGACGAGAGTTTAATAGCTGCTATGAAAAAAAAAAAAATGCAGCTTCACCTACTGGCCTTCCGTTTGGCTGATTACTTTCAAACTCAATGGAACAAAATGTCTGTTTCGAGCCCCTGAGTCTTTTTGGCGGCCATTTTGGCTCAGTATGTGAGGTCCGAATCAGAGGTGGAGCAGTGTTAAAGGCGTGTCAGGGGCTGTGATGTCAATAATTAGGAGATTTGTTGAGGCCCCAGACATCAGCTTTTTGGTTGACCCCCGAGGGGACGATAACCAGCACCGCTCTGACACACTTCACCAGCGACTCTCCGACAAGACCTGACAGACTCACTTTAATAAAGCATCCAGAGCCGAGGGGAAACCAGCCCAGAGTCAGTCTAAAGAGAGACTTAATCCTTTCATTTTTGCACAGTCTCATATCTCAAATGTCTTTTAAACTGGTAAAATGAAAGTGTTTTAGTTCGAAACAGTAAAAAGAAGAATAACCTCAAACTCAGTGTACTTTTATGAATTTATTCCAAAGCAAAGGAGTGCTCATGTGTTTTGTGAAAAAAGGTTGCTCAGATTTGAGAAATGTAGGGGATCTCATTTAGGCCCAATTGCACTGACAAGGTTTAAATTTCAAACTGGTGTATATCATTTGCACTGATTCAAATTCAGTTTGTTTAGTTTTCCTTTAAACTCAGATAAAATACAGCCTAATCTTATTTTACCTAAATTACAAACCTCATTTTAACTGTGTTGACTTTAAACGGATTCTGGAAGAATTATCGGCTGCCGTTTTGAGATGAATCCAGCAATATAGTGTCATTAATACATTTTGACAGCCCTATTGACTGATTCTTAAGTGATGCTCAGCTTTACCAGAAAGACTGTATGAGGTTCTGCTCCTGTAGGGGGCGCTGTCAGGCATTCGACTCCAATACACATTATTAAAATAGTATAATAGTCATTTATTTTGATATTACATTCCCAAACTGAATGAACTGGGCCTATTTTCACTAAACCGAACTAAATCTAGTTAATTTCTAAATGGTGCACCACAACTTTGCGTTAAACTTAGTTTAAACTTCGACTAACATTAATCTAAATTTAATTAAACCCTGGTGGTGCCCCTAATACTGAGTACAAGCACACACAAATGTACCATCATACAACACATAACGGTTCATATTTATCTATTGTTTATTCAAATGGGATAGTGGACAATGCCCCAGATGTAAGATGAAACAAAAACAGCAGTTAAGAGTTACTTAAAAATAATCAAATAAAATAATAATAAATGTAAAAATAAGCCTTGTGGACTACCGTTTCTGTGCTGGGCTGTTGTTTCTTTTTTGTCTAGACATGCCACGTCTAATCATCAAAAAACACACCAACAAAGCAGGCCAAGTCTGATCCAAGAAAAAACTCAAGAAGCAAGTTGTATAAGTGAATAAAATAACACAACAAATACATTTTATTTGAAAAGTGTTTTTTAGGCCTATGACATCCACAGTAAGATCAATAGGAACAGTGTGGAAACTCTTTTTCCACTGTTTCCACCAGATCACAGTGTAACTTCAGCTCAAATGAAGTCCTAAAGAGATAAAAAGCATGCTAAAAATGTGGCTCGAGGCCCGGTGCTCTTCTTCGACAGTTAATGTTGTGTGTTGTCAGCGGTCTTTAGTGTTCATTTCCTTCTCTGTCAAAACGCAGCTCACAACAACTTGTCAACAGATAATTAAAGCCTGTTTCACGTCAGACTGACTCGGACCTCTTCCTTTAGTCCGACAGCATTCAGACTTAACGTAATTAACATTTATTTACTTACTGCACCCCCTATTCTTCTGTTTTTTACTAAAAGCCTTACACTATTTTGTCTTTCACATGTTTTTATTGTTGCCATCGGACAGTATTTCAATGTAACCTTAACACTCTGCAGGACAAAAGCACCCAAATGAACTGTATCTTGTACTGTTTGTTGGAAAGTCGGCTTTTTCTGCTGCAAAGACTTGTTACAGTCCTATTTAAAACCCGATATAGACCTGTTACAGACCTGATATAGACCTGTCGCAGACCTGTCAGAGTCGGTGCAGTCCTGTGTGGAGTCTGACCCCAGAGGAAGTGATCCATGTCGCTGTGAAACAACATAAACAAACAGGCCCCAGGGAGGAGCAAGGGTCAGAGGTCACAGCGGGAGAGGGTTTAACATTAGCTGTGGCGTGTCTGCTGTTTGTTTAGCCCTGGGTCTGAGCTGTCAGCGGCTCTTACTGAAGACAGGGACGACACAGAGACGGGAGCAGGTTCAAATCCACCGATAACGAGACAAGGGGAACATCTCCGGGAAAGAAAGTCACACAGACACAGTTTAGATTTCTTTAAAATCACTTGTTCTTTACTCTCAATTTGTCTCTTCTTGAATTTCCTAAACGTCAAATCTATATTGTCAAATAATCACCAAATCTTATAAAACCTATCCAAACATCAGACAACTCATCTAGTTTACTCACACATGTTTAAATAAATACCAAGCCTCATTAACAAACAGCTACATGCAGTTAACAGCGTGGACAAATGAAGAAACCAAGCTCAGTCACAACAAAACTGAGTCAAAACCACTGCAAACCAAGAGGCCTCACGCTGTCTCTGGACTTTTACCAACGGGAGGATATTTCATCAGAAAAAACAGTGGGAATGAAAAGGCTAATGCTGCCAAAATTCTCCTAAAAGAAGAGAATGAATCCCTTTTTGGATCTCACTCAAACTTGTGAAAAAAGCAAGAGGTTACAGTAGGACCTTAAGTTTTCCTTCATGACAACTACATGGGTTTGACATACACATATATATAAATGTATGCTTTCATCATCATCATCAAGAGGAGTTTCACTAAATTAAAGCCAGTTTAACCAGTCTTGTTTACAACAGAGTTTATTGCATGTAACACATATGATAGGAAAGGCATTGAACTGTGACAGAACTAACGGAGGTAATTGTGCAAGTGTGTGAGCTTTACAAAGAGGATATATTGTCCTGACTGTGATTAGGAGTTGTAAACTGGTCTGTGGCAACCCTCTGTCAGTGTGCACATCCCTCACAGCGCCCCCTGCTGCAACAGTGGAGCTACAGCTATGTTATTCTATCTCCAGTATGGCACCTGAAGCAGTTCCAGAACGTATTATATTCCTGAATTCATCTCAAGCAAAAAAATAGCCAAAATTGGTATATTTGGAAACCCCATCACTTGAAGAACACAAAAGTAGCTGTTATGTTGTGTTACTGTAATACTGTTGGGTCAGTGTCCATTACACTACACTCAAACCCACTGACTGCCTTCTGTGAGCTTATTATTTTGTGTATTTACCAAATGAATCAGCTTCAAATTACTCTATATGTGTAAAGTTCTTTAAAAAGGCCACTTCCCCTTCATTTACCTTTTTTTTTCATTTCAATTTTTCAAATTTTTCTTTCAATAATGGATTCCACATGTATCCTATTCGTAGTTAGCATCTTCTTAGCCTGCCTGCTTCCACATCTGTCAATCTCAGTTCAGTATACTGTATAGAGGGTCCAAAATATGGAACAGCCTTTATCCTTTTCAGAGCTTTTCCTACAGCAGTTTAAAAAAAAACAAAAAAAAAACTTCTTAGTATTCATCCTTTTCTATAAGGTTTTTCTCTTTGAGCTGGATCCTTTGTTGTCGCTCACATTTGATGAAATAATTGAAAGAACAATTGTATACCAATAGTTTTACTGTACTCTAATTTTAACCAACTTATGTAGGAATAGGTTTTGTCTTTTGGAGCCACTTAGCCCTCCACAGGGATTTTAAGCAATCACCCATCACATCCTAACCCTAAGTTACAGTACAAAATGTGATTTATATTTATTTGCAATTGGATTACATTTATTTCAGTTTAATGTCAGCCATGTTCAAATCTTGGTGCAATGGAATAAGTTGGTGAAACTGGGCCATAAAGTAAAAAAAAAAGTCTGATTCATCTTACGCACAATGTGTTCTGTATAAATAAAAGATTGTTTCACTGCAAGTTCTTTTTTCTTTGATTTGTTGAGAGGCCTATACAAAGTCTGCCTGAACATACTGTATAAAAATAGTTGCATAATGTCACGCGCACACACAAAAAAGAATTTTCTCATCATTTGTCCCGTTTAAACGTCGACAGTGAAGACTGACAGTGTCCTGCTGCCAGTGAACGCCTCGTTTTATCCCAGACCTTGACTGCTGCAGCTGTTTCTGTTTCTGTCAGACTGTATTTATGAGTCGTTCACTGTCTCTGGGAACTCACGGTCGTTTCCAAAATACTCTGTTTCCAAACCCAAAGCTTTATTTACACAAACCTTTTACAGTTTATCACATGATGGAGGAGCCGCTGCGTCTTTCCCAAAAACATCTTGTCAGTCTGACGCCTCCGCCACCGCACCAGGAGAAAGCAACAGCCCAAGTCCATCTTTAAAAAACTGTTTACTCCTGAAGGTCACAGACTTTGGCCCAAGATCCTGCTCCAAACTCCAAACTGGAGCAAAACTGCTGCTGTTTAGAGCTGCTTTCTCCATTCAATAATGAAGATTTAGCTCCTTAATTAATCAAATAAGACGGAAATGCAAGTTATCCGTCTTCATTGTTCGATTATTGTGCAGCGGTGAGGGCCACATGGGAATCTGAAGAGTCATAAATCAGGACGAACGTGGCTCTAAAGTTAGATTTGTGTAAACGGACGCTCATTGGGACATGTACATTCGACCGGAGCGCTTCCTTTCACATGAGTTATAGCCGCTGCACAATGGCTCCAGTAATAGTTTCCCATCCGAGTAACCGAACAGCCGCGACCCCGCCCTGACCCCAGGACACGGAGTCATAGCAACGGGGAGGTAAACAGATGCAACAGGCTACTGTCTCTCTAATTAATATAGAAAGTTCAGCGCTTATAGGTGTTTTACACTATATATGAAAAAATGTCTTTTAGTGGATTGGGCTAAGGCTGAATACTTTTTAAAAAGATGGCTTCCTGTTCCATAACCCTGATGAAAACCACTGATGGAGGAATGGAGTGACAGCAGTGTTTTGACTCTGACTCCACTAACTTCAGAAGGAAACACTGGGGGAAAGTTACGTGGACACACAACAGCTTAATAAAAACTGTATATTCCAAAAATGGACGACAGCAGACGCACCTTATCCTCGAGCACTGAGTTTAACTGAGGGACATTTACAGAAATAACCTGAGCGACTCCACACCTGTAAAATCTACTTGTCTGTTCTGAATAAAGAGCTCTGTTTGACACTAAAGAGCATAATCAGACATTTAGACACATGAAACAGTGAGTGTGTGCATGTATTCAATAAATATTCATAAAAGACTCACAGACAGCAGCTCTGTAACCCAACCATAGTCATGGTCTGGACCTGGTCTAATACTGGTCTGGTCAAATAATCCACTAAAGCCATGTCCTTTTTATTTATTAGTTAGAATGAATGATACATAGATTCTGTTGTGAATGTGTGTGTGCAGTGAATGCAGGTGTGGATTAATGCAAATTATCTGTGGCTTTAAGTTTTATTTCATGTCAAAACTTGTGAGCAAAACAGTGTTTTACTGCAGCGAGCTTTATCAGTGAATGATAAAAAAAGTCAGAGTAACTTCAAACTCATCCCAACCTCATCTCATAAGATCTGCTTCAATCAGAAGCTCTTTCTTACACATAGGATAGATGCTTTGGCCAATCACATGCTTACATACTTGAATAAGGGCTGCAACATAACCAGAGACAAGGAAAGCAAATTGAAATGCTGATTAACAATGATTTTTTGCATTTATCATGTTTAATGATATAATTTCAGATTAGGATTACAGGATCACATCTGAGGCTGAACTCAGAGACAGAAGTTTAAGGTCAGCTTTTAACTTCAGTTTGATGCAATGTATTTGTATTTTGCCGCGTGGGAGTTGGTCAAGTGTTTAATAAAATAAAAAGCAGGTTATTATGTTGTTGTAGGGTTTGGGTTGGTGCTCGGGCTGAAACAGAAGAAAACTTCAAGTAATGCAGCACCAGGTTATTTCATTATCTCTAACTCCTAGACTGTTTCAAAAGCAAATATGCAATATTTTTTTTCTGAATTTGTAAAGTATTGCAAAATCAAGAGTTAACAAATAACAGCTGCTCTGTGTTAACATTTTATTGAATATTACTCATAAAAATCATGAGTAAACTTTGGTGACATTAAACAAATTGCATTATTTCTTAACTGTCCCAACACTGAACTCACCACCTGCAGTGCATGCTGGAAAATGACTCAGATGTCATTGGCCAATATTTATAAACTCCATAAACACAGTAAAAGCAGATCAGTGAGTCGTGTTGTGTACAGTCTGAGATAAACAGCCACCGATCACTGGCCTCGGTTTATGTTGTATCCGGCTTTTACAGACTGCAGAAAAACCATTAGACTGGACTTATTTGTAACATTTAAGTCAGGACCACACTAAACAAGACCAAGTCAACGCCAATGAACATTTGTCCAGTCACACAATAACAAATTCATGAGGGTTTGTTCGTGCTGTTGCTGAAGAAGGCAGAAAGGGGTCAGAGGGATTGGAGCCATGTTCTTGGTGGTATCAAGTTTTGTCCAGTTGCACTAATTAATTAATTCATTTATTACATATGTACACAAATGCCTTCTTCAGATCATATGATTAAAATATGACATGTGATGCAACAGGATGCAGGATGAAGGGACAGATGAGGAAGTTACAGCCAATGAGAGTGCAGCGTGTGTGCCATAGTGCAGCTGAGTAACCAATGAGTCCAAGTCACTTGTGAGTCCTCACTGTTGGATTTCTAGTCCAGGTCCAAGTCTTAGATTGAGTAGCAGCTGGATTTTCACAAACTTACTAACATCCATCCTTTCCTGGCCAGGACAAAGCACTTTCTCTCAACCTGCTACATGTTTGGTCCAATGGTGTGGCAGGACTGGAAGATATGTGTGTGTTTCTGATTCAATGATGAAGCGACCATTTTACAAATGTAAACAACATTTACATTTTATCCAATCAGAGCAACACCATGTTGCTCTGATTGGATAAAATGACCTGGTGATCGGTGGTTACTGACAGTTGGTTCATCCAAACACCTTCAGGTTTTCATCCAATCCACCTTGGATGGTTCTTTGGATGTCCCCTGTCCTGGAGTACTGTGCTCTGAGTCCAATGGTACATTAATGTGGTCTTTGTAAACTCAGGAAAATGTTTTCCCAAGTTGAAAAATGCATTTGAAAAAATGGTCAAGAGGGAAAAAGAACTTGGACAAACATTTGTTGTCCGACTTTCCAACAAGACATAAAATAAGTAAGCAACATTTGAATTAAGTTGTGTTTTTGTCTTTGTCAAAACATTGGAATATTATAACTGAGCGTTCCCATTAGAGTGACCTGGCCTTATTATAAATGCAGTGGATCACCACTAGTGCAGTGATTAACCCCTAAAGGCCGGGACACACCAAACCATTGTCAAACAACTCAATTAAACCTTATTAATCCTCAAGGACAATTTCAAAAAAATTTAAAAAAGATGAATTGATTCATTCTTCAACTGCCACTGACCATTGTCAAACACTAGTGGAAGGGTGACTATGTTGTCGCCTCGCGTCGGCTGCAAATATAATGTATATTCTGCGCCTGCGTGAAAGGATACACCTTTCCATATGTGTTTGTGGCAGTAGTCTGTACTGTCACTCCAAAATGGGAAACAGTTTTATCCTCGTGCTCTTATTCACTAGCTGAACTGTAGCTTAACAACCAATCCAAACGCTCTTTCTCACCAACAGCCCCGATGCTGATTCAACATGCTGAATCGGGCAAACTTCCGCTCACGTCAGCCCAACGTGTGTCCAACGTGTGTCCAACATGAGCCCAACGTGAGCCCAACACGAGTCCAACGTGAGTCCAACGTGAGTCCAACGTGAGTCCAACGTGAGTCCAACGTGAGCCCAATGTGAGCCCAACACGAGTCCAACACGAGTCCAACGTGAGTCCAACGTGAGCCCAACGTGAGTCCAACGTGAGTCCAACGTGAGTCCAACGTGAGCCCAACACGAGTCCAACGTGAGTCCAACGTGTGTCCAACGTGAGCCCAACGTGAGCCCAACGTGAGTCCAACGTGAGCCCAACGTGAGTCCAACGTGAGCCCAACGTGAGCCCAACGTGAGTCCAACGTGAGTCCAACGTGAGCCCAACGTGAGTCCAACGTGAGTCCAACGTGAGCCCAACGTGAGCCCAACGTGAGTCCAACGTGAGTCCAACGTGTGTCCAACGTGAGCCCAACGTGAGCCCAACGTGAGCCCAACGTGAGCCCAACGTGTGTCCAACGTGAGCCCAACGTGAGTCCAACGTGAGTCCAACGTGAGTCCAACGTGTGTCCAACGTGAGCCCAACGTGAGCCCAACGTGAGCCCAACGTGAGTCCAACGTGAGTCCAACGTGAGTCCAACGTGAGCCCAACGTGAGCCCAACGTGAGTCCAACGTGAGCCCAACGTGAGTCCAAGATGAACTAACGAGGCTAACAAGGGCCGATGAGTGGAACACACCAAACAAACTAGCCAACCTTCGGCTTGCTGTGTCCCAGCCTTAACAGCCATGTACGTTAGCTAAAGCTATCAGAGCATTACTGACCAATAACTGCCTAGGTCTGTTGTTCTCTTAGTCACAAGTCTGACAGCTGTGTTGTGTGAACTGTCAGCTTTGGTCTGAGCTGTCCATCCACAATCCATATCATTAACATCTGAGACCTACTTAAAATAAGACAAATCAAAAATCCATGTAAACGTAATTCTAAAATGAGTCTTACTCAATCTTATGGTATGTAATTGCTTCTGTGTGGTTTCAGATAAAGCCATAAGTGAGTTACAAACCAACAGCTGCTAATCCTGGACTCAGTGTCTGTCAGTGAAGATCCACTTTTTGTTGAGGGAAGAGATCAAAATCCAATCGAAAACAGCTCATCGTTTTGTTTTTTTTTGTCACATTAAAAGATTGGATCTGTTTGTTCAGATTTCAACAGTGTTTTAACCTCACTGCTCTGACTGTTTCCACGTTTTCTCTTCCAGGACAAAGCTGTATTTGACTCTACAGTAGACATCTGGCTTTTTTGTGGCTCAGTAAATTACGTTGATTTTGTCGGACTTGGCGTTGGTTGCCGCTGCTCACCGTCACCTGACCCAAAATGGCCGCCTCACATTCCTGCGGCCGCTCGGAGACACATTGAGGACGGGTCTGGACTTGACGTGAGGCTCTGCTCTCCTCGGTCTTTGTCTGAGGCCGGTCTCTGTCAGATCTGTTTCAGGGCGTGGACTCGATGGAAATACCTCTTTAGAATTTTCAGAGTCAGACGTACAAAATAGAGGGTGTGTAAGTTGTGTTGTTACTTCCCTGCAAAACCAAATGCTGTGCGATAATGCCTTCATCACGACACCTCTGCCTTTATATATTAGACAAAGCTGTTTGGGGGTTATTTTTGTCTATATTTACATATTTTGTTAAGAGTTAAATGTTGTTTTAATGGGACTACAACCAGGATTAAGTCTGCACTAGGATTAAAAGGGGACTAAACCTGGGTTAACTAAGGGTTATGCTAGGATTAAAACATGTCTAAACCCAGGAGTAAACCTAGGCCTAATCTGGGGCTAAATTAAACAACAATAAACTTTGGTTTGAACACAGTATAACAGGACTGAACCTAGGATTAAACCTATGTAAAAACAGTATAAAAAACACTTCTCACATAAAACCTGTGCCACTTGTACAAACCCTTTTTTCTCGTGGTGTGTTTCTCTCCTTGATCTGGATTGTAACCTGCTCTTGAGCAAGTTTCTCTCAATAGAGGGTGAATAAATACATTTTTGAAGGTTAATGTAAGACATCTGTGTGAAAATGTTTAGGTTTATTTTTCCTGATCACCTTAAAACATGGATAGTTCAGTGTTTTTCCATTTTACTTCTATTTGATGCATTCGGAGCTCATTTATTTCTAACAGCAGATAGTTTGGAGAAGCAGACAGGAACAATGTCACAGAGTCGAAGGCCCAATCCCATTTCTCCCCTAAACATGTACCATATATACAGTATAAGCTTCTATATTTAAATGTGTCGTACGTAGAGGATATTTCCACAATATCTGCTGCTCAGAAATGGTTTCGGACTCATGGTGAGGAGCTTGTTCTGGGAGTGATCTGTTCTGTGGTTGTAGAAAATAGTCAAAATAAGGGAATAACTTACCTGTCACTAAGTATCTCACACCCACAAACGTTACAAAAGTTATAAACAATTGAACTTCTCAAGGCATTATACAGACAAGTTGAAATCATAGATGCTTTTAAACTCGTGTCCGATCTGTGTCTCCTAATAGCGAGCAGCACTAATTATCCTGTGTCACTTTACTGATACGATTAGACACTGACATTTTAGCCTCCTAATCCAGCAGAGGTCAGAGGTCACACACAACCTACTGCTGCAGAGTCAAAGTGTGATCCTCGGCTTTGACAAATGAACAAATAATGACAAGTTTGGTTTGTTTATTTGTTAAAATTATATTTTTTTGGCTCCTTTTTGTAAATGTCTTTGTGTTTATTTAGTAAACAGAACTCAATTGTCAGTAAATTGATGGAAAAAAAATAGTCTGCACCCTCCAGTTTCATTATTTATTTTAATTCTGTATTTTACCAATGAATTGATGTATTTTTAATTTGTATTTTATTTCTGTAAAGCACTTTGTCGAGTCCTGAGCTGTGCTAAGCCTAGACCAGGACTAGGACTAAACTTAGTACTTAACCAGCTTTAAATATTAACTAAACCAACAGGACTAAACTGGAACTAAAACAAGATTTAACCAGGGCTATGCCAGGTCTAGAGCAGGACTAAAAAATAAGAACATAGAACATAATTCAGGAATAAACCCTACTGAACCAGAGATAAATATTGCATGCATATTAAATACTTCTAATGCTTGAGTTCTTTTTTTATTTATGATTTTTTTTTTTTTTTTTTTACATATTTTCAAAAAAAACCCACAATTTTTATTCTGATTTCCTTGCATTTTAAAATGACAGAGAAGCATGATGAAATGACAAAAATAAAATACCATGTGTTTAGAAATAAAATGAATATTTTTTTTCTGCAGCATTTAAATCATCATTCTTTTAAAATTTTCAAGCCTCCTATTACAGGAAAAATGACCATTTTATACATGTATTTTTCAACTCCGGTGATAATGTTGCTCTTCAATTGTGATGTAACTACATAAATCAAAAATACCAGCATGTATCTATTCATTATTGCAGTTATAATACAGTTATTTGTGGGTTCCTCAAGGCTCCATTTTGGGATCACCTTTTATTTTTTATCTACAGTAAGGATTAAGCAGCTGTTAGCAAAAATATATTGGCTCTCCAGTTTGCAGATAATACATTCTGAGAAGAAAATAAAGAATTATCCACTGTTTCTCAATGATTACATGTAAACTAACTATCCTGTTTGTTCTGATGGTCTGTAACCTGTCAGCCATCTTATCTGATCTCATCACATATTTAAGGAGAACAGTAGAAGTCAGTTCAGCCCTAATCCTCGGCTCATGTCAGATATTACCTTAAGCCCCTGAGCCTTTGTGACCGAACACAATGAAGATGCGGTAATGAAGTGTCGTCCGGACAAGACCCAGAGCTGTTCTCAGGAAAATGAAGCTAATGACTTGTTGGACAACTCATTAGTGCCTCACAGGCGAGAGTTACAGAGTTACAGAGTTACAGCGTCAGGTTCATCTCAGAGAAACACTAGACCGGCCCACGCCCCTTTATCTCAGCTTTACACCAGATCCACTGAGTCGGATTATTACAGCTGTGTGAGGGATTAAATAATACACACATATCACACCCAGAGTTTATAACACATGAACAAGAACTAAAGCATCTCTTACCGTCAAGAACTATGTCTAGATGAGTTCATCTTTTGTGTCATATGGTGATCTGGATGACTAAGAATCTCAAAGGACAGTCAGCAGTTTGTAATATAACATGATAAATATAAGGTTTTAGGTAGATTAGAGGCAAATTAAGTAAAGTAAGCCTTTACATTACATTTCACTTTTTATTTTATCAATTAACAAAATTCAAAGAGAGCGAACAGGTCAAAAATCCGATCCCTAACTTTCTCACAGACCCATTTTTGCTAAATACTGGATTAACATTGCACTCATAGCTGTTTCCAAATACTGCTATTCAATTCAATTAAACCTTATTAATCCCCAAGAGAAATTTAAATTGTTAGATCAATTCAAATAAATTAAAAAAGCAGATGAATTGATTCATTCTTCAACTGCCACTGACCGGTTGATTGTACAGTTATTGCAGTTGGGAAGAAGAAGAAGAAAAAGTTCTTGTCTCTCTGTGATGACAGGACTTTTTTTTCACTGAAGTTGGCTCTATCTCTATGTTTGGCCTCACTCACTCTGCATTTTCTAAATTTATGAAAATAAATAACAATGACATTTGGTTGAGTTTCTCTTGAAGAGGCTTGTGTTTCCTCTGAGCTGTGTCCAAAGAGATACATCTGCTACAGAAACAGGGATGTCAAGAAAAATTGTATTTCTATAAGAGATTGCCATTATTTATTGTTTAAAACTAAAAGCAATGTCTCAATTTAAAATTATGAGCATCATCAAAATTGTTTTTGTCCATTAAAAAAAAAAAAGTTTCTAAAATTACAACCCTGCCCGGCCCTCAGGAGGATTGTGTCAGAAAAGAAATTAATCCAAGAGTGTAGACCATGTACTAATACAATATATAATACAAACGTGATACTTTTATTTTGAAGGCACTCGAAGACTCTGCCAATTGGTGTCAACAACAATATAACACTCACTCACCTTTTCACTTTGTTCATAAACTGCATGTGTTCAGCTGAGGTCAGGCAGGTATTTGTGTGGTGAGGGGAAGCTGGAATAGACTCTTATTGTTAAAAGTGTATTATGATCCTGGTTAATGTTGTTGAGGATAAATTCTGATTCCTTGGTTCAGGCCTTGTTTGGAAGGAGCTGTTATCAATAGTGATTCTGCAGGTGACTAAACTTAACTTTAATGTTTTTAGAGTCATTTTCTCAGGTGTCAATACACATCGCCTTTTGCTTTTATTTTTCTAATGTACAAAAACAAGTTTGATGAAAACAAAAAAAACAAAAAAAATTGATGATACTCAAATTTAAATTGCTTTTAGTTTTCAGTGGATCTTTTTATATTTAAGAGATTGTTCTTTTCTTTTTTGAGGCCACTGTAGGTTTTCCCTCGATTCTCATATTAACTTGGAGTTAGGATAATTGATTGGCCAAAGTGACAACGCTGTGACAACACAAACCAAAAACTGAGAGGTTACCAAAGCAATATGGTTCCCAACCTGTGGAAGCAAGGCTTTGGATACAAATCTCTAAAGAATTTGTCTCAATAATTTGAACGTTTCCCAGGATCCTGACCCGGTCTTGATCTCAGTCTGGTCCCTGCTGAATCAGTTTTTGATGGAAACAGGTTGAAAACAGTTGTTAAAACCTTGTTGCTGTGAAGTGAAAGTGAAAGTCAGTGAATAAACTTCCTGTCAGTAAACATCCCCCGTCCCGCTGTCAGCTCAGGGGCGTAAACATGACGTACGGCCGGGCCCTTGACCCCCGTCCCGCTCTGAGCCGCTCCAGCTGTGGCCCCTGTGCGTCTCGGGCCCCGCGGTTGAAGTGATGGATGGCTCTGGGCGTCCGGCCTGAAGTGGGACCGGCCCGACTCAGAAATCGCTCCGGAGCCATGTTTAGGCTGCTCCGGAAACAGGCCCTTCCTCCTGTGACTAAACACAGCCGTCACTGAGCAACTGTCCCACAACAGAGAGAGAGGGGTCAATAAACGGATTAAATATTCAACACAACCAACAAATGTCCATCCTGATGATATATCAATATATTTGTTATATTTTTTACATTGTGACTACATAATTATTATCAATATACAGTTTATGCAGTGTTACAGTAAAGCATGAAGTAAAATCAGGGAGAATAATAACTGCGGCTAACTTCACCATGACGTGATGATCCAGCCACTTCAAATGGATAGTTTCAAAACATTGTTATTCGTCTCATTATTAATAATAATAAAATTAAGAAATATCAGTCTCTTCGCCACTGAGCAAAGCTGTGGACTTTTAGCACAGGCTTCATCAGGAACAGTCCTAACCTTAGCTCTGTCTAAATCCACCTTTAAAGGGGAACTACGTAAGTTTTATCCAATAGAAGACGCAGATCCCCCTTATCCTGCATAATTCTTAATTGTCTGTAGTGTTTTATTGTGACGCTGTGTTGTTTTTTATTGACCATTGATGTTGTATTGTTGTAAAGCACATTTGAATGAGAATAAAACTGCTATTCCTTAAAGATTCTCTGTGTTGTTAAGACAGCAGCATCATTTTACAGACATTCGTACAGACTGTCCAAGTGGCAAGTTTGAAAGAAAAATATCATTTCTTCTGAGAGCGTATTTTGTACAAATATGACTCTCCTTAAGTCCAGTGTATTGGTCTATTTCTTCTGGTTTGAATCTTCACTTGTATCCAATTTGTCACCATTGAGAAAAACGGCAGAGGTTACGTTAAAGAGGGGCATGAGCTCTGACAGTCCTAAGTAGAAATGGGTCTAAAAACTCCACTAACACAGCAACAAAACAAACCAAATATATCATGCGAAACTGACCAATTAAACAACAAAATGGCAAACTTAATCTTTAAAGAATAAAAGCCAGACCCAGGTCCTACTTACTCAGATCCTGTCCCTTTCACGATCAACTCCTCTCTTTCTCTTCTGGGCTTCCTCTGCCTCACTCACTAATCTCTTGTGATAAGTCCTCTTCTCGGCAGCAGGAAAGTTACATTGGAGGTTTCTGTCGAGCTGAGGGTATCAATGAGATAGGCAAGATTCTAACAATCTCACGTCTAGGAACCATAAAATTATTATTACAATGTATATTTTTGGGATAAAAGATAGGCGATTCTGCTTCAAATATTGCAGAAATATGTTTTAATCTATTTCTTCATTGTTTGTGCCACTTTAAAACATAGAAGACACTCAAAGCAGAGCATATTTAACACTTAAATGTATCAGTGGCTGCTTTCACATAAACAACACAAACAAAATGCATTTTTATGTGTGTTTTATTCTTCATCAAAGACTTATAAACTGAGAACTGGGATAGACATTGACATTAGTAGAAGCTAAAGTGTAACTGGATTGATTTAAAGTTACATGCACTTATCTAAACAAATGGGAAATGCCACTCCCTTTCAATCCACATTTATTTTCTCCTAAAGTCTATCCTTAAACGTCATAAAACCTGACGTAAACCGAACCAGATCCAAGACGTCGAGCTGGAATTATGACTCGATGTTTGGGAAAGTTTGTCCAAAAGTTTGTTGGTTTGAGTTTGAGACGAAGCAGACACACAGCGAGGTCATGTGACAGTCTCAGAGCAGGGCATTGTGGGTAACAGATGTGGGAGATATGACAGTGTAGTGTAGCTTTTTCTTTTGTGAATTTAGAATGGATTAAAGAATGGTTCGCTACGATTTAAACGTGCCTTTAAAAGCTGTTGACGCACAGTTGAGTGGCTTTTTTTGTTTTTCAGAGGAGATAGAAGGACTAATCACTGAGGAAATGAGAGTACAGGCCTCAGTCCATTAGAGCGTCTTCTTCTGTGTGTTATCAGCTCTTTATCTGAGCGCTCACCTCCGACTCATCCGTCACAGAGGACTGTCTCTGGGCCTGTCTCTGTCTGGGTTTAGATCCACACAGAGGGACCTCACTGCAGCTTGTATTTATTTATACATATTATATTTATTGTATAACAGAGAAGACACAAATACAACTGGAGACGGTGTGCTCTTGGTGTAGAAACCAGAGACAATGAAGAAAATGCTCTTGTACTTGACTGAACAAGAATGGTTTCAGTGTCTTCTTTCTGTCACCAGTTGGGTCTAAGGCATAACTTGTATTGGTGTATTGAAAGTTACCGGAACCCATGAAAGAGAGGAAACATACAAGACACTGTACACAGATTGATCCCATAACAACGACTCATCCAAAGCATCAGATCTTTCTTTTTTTATTTGTTTTTTAAAAATCTGAAGAACTATTTAGGAAGATCTGACGTTAAGTATCTGTTTGTAAATGTATCATTCATCATTTTAGTCATAATTTAGATTGACATCATTTTGAATGGATTTCATCTCTGTTCATTTTCGTTTCGTTTTCGTTATTTAGTCTGAATTTTTGTTCTCATTAATGACTTTTTATTTAGTTTTCGCTTTGTTTTCAGACGTTAAAATATGTTCGAAAACAATGACAAAAATTATTCGTCAACAAATGAACACTGGTGTCATTTAGCCTTTAGACCTTGTCTTGTCAGCTTTTATCCCAATTTGTGCGTCATGGGCTACGTGTGTTTGTTTTTGCTTTAGTGTTCAAGATTAAGGTGATTTGCAGGTGTTTGTGTATCTCATTACTTGAATTTTTTAACCAGGCAAGTCCAATCTACAGCTACAGTGTCTTTTTTTTTTAGTAAAGTTATGGAAACATATACAAAAACCCAGTCATTGGTGCATCTCTACCTCCATTTACTCTTATCTTAAATGAAATATCATTAGACGGATCCCATCGTACTGTTTAAAGAGCCACATTGAAAGAACAACACTTCTGAGAGTGACTGTAATGACACGAGGATAAAGTAGCTGCTTTATTTGACTCTTACTGTCTGAACACTGACACTCATGGTGGTCTTTTGTTGATTGATGTCAGTAATATGTCTCCAATGCTCAGTTGAGGCTCAGTTACAATGAATATACAGGATAGATTACTTCATGTTAACAGCCACAGACTTCTATTCCCAGTCAGCATATTAAAACTTAATTTTAAAATGTAACGACATATAATTACATCACAGTTTTATTCTCAAATCGTCTGTGTTTTTTCTGTCAGTGTGGCTTTCCTTTTCACTCTTTCACCCTCTTTTCTGGGTTTCCTCTCTGAACAAACACAGTCAAGGGGTTGTCTTCTCATCATTTAGATCACACATGTCAAACTCAAGGCCCGAGGGCCAGATTGGGCCCTTTGCAATGTTTTATGTGGCCCTTCAGCATATTTAGTAGTTGATATTTTTGACACTCGGTTTTAGACGGATTTGATTTTTGCTACAAAGATAAATAAAATCTGTTCAAATGCATCCAAAATCTGCTCAAATGCAACTAAAACCTGTTCAAATCCAAATAAAACCTGTTTACATTCAACTAAAACCTGTTCAAATCTGATTAAAACCTATTAATATCCATCTAAGACCTGTTAAAATCCATCCAAAACCGGTTCAAATCCAACTAAAACCTGTTCAAATCCAAATAAAACCTGTTCACATTCAACTAAAACCTGTTCAAATCTGATTAAAACCTATTAATATCCATCTAAGACCTGTTAAAATCCATCCAAAACCTGTTCAAATCCAACTAAAACCTGTTCAAATCCAAATAAAACCTGTTCACATTCAACTAAAACCTGTTCAAATCTGATTAAAACTTGTTAATATCCATCTACAACCTGTTAAAATCCATCCAAAACCTGTTAAAATCCAAAAATAAAAAATAAAAAAAAAAAACCTAAAACCTGTTCAAATCCAAATAAAACCTGTTCACAATTAACTAAAACCTGTTCAAATCTGATTAAAACATATTAATATCCATCTACAACCTGTTAAAATCCATCCAAAACCTGTTCAAATCCAACTAAAACCAGTTTTCATAAAAAGAGGAAATTCATGTTAAAGATAACTTTTGTAAGACTCAAATGAAGATGATAAATCACATTCAAAATTTAATAAAAGCTTCCAAATGTCACCATCTTCGGCCCCTGAAAGCCCTTCACCACAGTCACAGACACCACTGATTTAGTCCATTCAGTTGTGGTACAGTAACTATGGGCAAACTGATCCATACCTTCTACTGAGAATAGGAGGATTTTATTATTATTTCACACGTCCTGCTTTAAGAAGACAGTACATTTATGTGGCTAAGCTGGCTTCCCTGAGCTCTTCCACCCTTTTTCTGATGAAGTTTTGCTAAACATTGTCTGTGGGAGTCCTATAACATCTCACTTTTGCAGTAATCTCAGTCTCTCCTGAAAGACACGTGCGCAAAGTTTTTATTTTCACACTTCTCACACAAGAAATGGAAAACACGCCTGTCGTCTCTGTCTGTGTGTATCCGGACGTCCAGGTTGTGCTCCACTGATAACAGCGCCTCTCTGTCTCCTAATGGAGCTATTAGTGGCAGGAGGCCTCTTCAGTCTAAACACCGACGCTGCCCCGAAGACGAGGACGGACCCGAAGACGCTCTCACTTTTACACGGGAGTTAATCACGCTGAGGTTTTTACGTCTCGACTGTGACAAAACAGAAGTATTTCAGGGCTGAGGCAGAGCGAGTTTGCGATGTAGTCTTTATACAGCGTCACTTATCTGTGTTTGTGTTGGGGGTTAAAGGTCACACAGAAGCAACACAGAGGTCACAGAGTCGGTCCACATCTGTCAGCAGCTGTCGGCTTCAACCACAACCTGCAGAAGGGTTCAGGTCTTAATCTAGGAAACTGATTTGGGAAGCTGATTGGTTCATGTGTTTTAATCTGGTACATCTAGGATTTGTAAGTAGTTCTGCCATCATAAAAAACATTTGATCCTCGAACTAAATGGAGGTGATTACACAAGTTTAGTTTACACAAGAGGGATGTTTCTGATTGTAGCTCTCAGCCAATCACAACTCAGAGAGGAAAGGAGAATACAGCGAGGAGATTTCAGGAAAGAAGCAGGAATTATCGTGTAACTTTGATTGGACTTTTATCTTTTATCTGCCCTCTGAGAAGCACTCCTGGAGGCAGACTACCAGTTTTGGTTAGAAATACTGCCCGGAAAATCCTGAGTTTAAACCTGAACTTAGTTTTCTCCTCCTCAGACCAGAACAACTCAGAGTTTACAGTTTCAGAAACAGGTTTGGAATTAGGTCAGTCCACTCTGAGTCTGTCCACTCTGAGTCTGTTTAGGGAAGAAAGCCATCATCAATGGAGCCTAGAAAAGAGGAGTCATCATGGCATTTTTTTTTTTTACCTTTATTTAAAAGGGAAGTCCCATTGGAATTACAAATCTCATTTTCAGGGGTGTCCTGGCTCCATTGAGGAAGACCTATTGTACATGTTTTTAGTGTGAGGGGAAACCGGAGTACCTGGAGGAAACATATAAACTCCAAAAGGCCCTGCCCTGACTGGAGATCCAACCCAGGACCTACTTGCTGTGAGGCAGGAGTGCTAACCACCCTGCAGAGGCTATAGTTTAATAGATAATTGATAAAATAACCATACTAAATGAATATTACCATCTAACAAGTTATATTATGTTTTTATTGTCCAACATTTACCCATAATCCTGCATTTTTGGCCAATCACTGTAAACCGAGTTTCTAAAAACCTGGCATAAACCAAAGCCTTGAAGTAAAAAAAAACAGAATCATTTATTACTCCTGCAGGATCAGAATTTAACATCTGATAAAAAGTGAATGGAGACTAATTATATAAAAGTAATAAAAGTAAAATCATTTTCTGTTGAACTCCCGTCAATGTGTTTAAGGGTGAACCATCCAAACAGATGCAACCTAGACTTAAAGAATAAAACCTGGAAACATGGCCTTAGTCTTTAAACTTATTCAGACAGGTTCATGTTTCATACTGTACATACTGTTGAGTTTATTAGGTTCTTTTATTCTTGTATATAACTACAATACATTTATAATATACTTACCCGGTCAGTCACAGGGCTAGCACTTAGAGACACTGAAAATTTCTTTTGCAAATTTGCAAAGTTACTAAAATAATACCATTTCTCACAGATTAGGTTGCACTGATCACCATGGTTTTGAGGTAATGCATACAGTGTGCCTGGTTGAAGCTCTTCACTATTGTTTCCTGATAAAATCCTGAAAAAAGAGACCACAGGACCACATATGTATTTACCACATTTAACTATTTCTGAGCTCTCTTTGTCCAAACCATAAATAAACCCAGGCCGTGGTCCCGTCACGTCCCTCTTGTGTGTTTTATATCTTTTCCAGCTCTTGTCGAGGCGCTCCTCTCAGCCTGGCGTCGCTGGATTTAATGCTTATTTAAAGTAATGGAGGCGGCGCGGTACCAGTCTAAACATGGAGCTGCTTTGTTTGGGCCTTTTCTTTACGAGGACACAGCGATGATGATGATGTAGCGTCGAACGGAGAGAGTCACCCCTGAGTCTGCGAGGACAAACGCAAACGGATCGGATCTGAAAATAGAGCTTTGGATGGTACTAGCGCTGTACAACTTCAGGATACAAAAAGAAAATGTACAATAAATGCTAAACTAAATCACATCTCTGAATCTGGGACATCTTGTCTTCTACTGAAGCTGAAGTAAGCCTCTAGTCTTCTGGAAGGATAGGGATGGATCTTGGAGAAAGTGGTGATTAAAAGTCCATAGAACCCAGTGGAGGGAGACATTACTTTGTGAACACTTTTTTTTTTTGCACATGTGCTGACTTCACTCCTGGGCTGTTTTGTGTGTATTTTTGTATATCTTTGGCTGTGTTGATTATTTGATAATTTTTGGGCAATTTGGGATTCCTGCCACTTGTGTCCCTTCTGCATTTTTTTTTTTGCCCCCATTCCAAATGCATTTTTCCAGTACACTATCCATTGCAATTTTTTCATTTCTTGGTGTTGAAATCCTTTAATATCTTTACAGCAACCATTAAAAACATTTTTTGCGTTCTAGCCACCTAGGGATGATCAATATATTTATTTACAAGCAACTTTGCACAAAAAAATAAAAAAATAAATCAGATTCAATGCTTTTTGACATTCCCAGACTTGGATAATAAATTCAAATATGCATGTATGGGATGGGTGTGTTGTTTTTTTGTGTTTTTTAAGAGACTTTAATTACAAAAACTGGCATTTAAGGGGTTAAAAATTCAGAAACATTCTAAATTTTTTGTTATGTATGATGAGGACTGAAGCTGATGAAGACACATACTATCTTTTGGCGATCTTTAAAAGAGCATTTCTGTGTCCAATGGACTCAGGTGGAGCACAAATGTGTTAAATGTGCTGTGAAAATAAACTTTGAATTTTTTATTTAATTTGCTTTGGACACAAATAACATGGAGCCAGCTACTGAGGAACAGAGAGTCCTTGTGGCTCATTTAAAAGTTTTTTTTTAATCTTTTATCCTTCTACAAGTGTTATATGTGAACTGTACACGTTTAATTGATCTGCTGCTTGTGTAACTCCTCCCTCTTTTGTAACTACGCAACACTGTCTGTTTGGTTCCATTAATGTTACTGTATCACACCTGACATCCAGATCCAAGTGTCTCCTGTGTATTGTGTATTGGTTAAGTCCTTCATTTGACCCAAAAACGTCCTATAAATACTGTTCTGTCCCATTCCTCTTCCCTTTAGATTTGTCCCTCTGGGAATTGTCATCCTTTTACTTTTTTTGTCCATTTATTTATTTTAATCTTCTCCGTATAAACAATGAACATTAATGCACTCGTCCTGAAATTGTAAACCCCAACATGAAATCCGTGGATCACAACAGAGAACAGAGAATTGCAACATATAATAAAAATAAGACTTTTGCCTTTTCTCATTGGGTGTCATGTGCTGCTTAAAAGCCCATTGTGTTACTGATCTACCTCACTATGTAACAGGAAGCCAGGTAACACCCAGTGATCCATTTCCAGAGATTATAGAAGTACAATCATGAGGAGAGAACTGTCTTTGTGGCCTTTAACAACAACAACAAGCCTCTAACTAAAGACCTAGCCTGACTTAAATCCTGGTCTAAAACCTGGTCTAAATCCTGGTCTAAAACCTGGTCTAAATCCTGGTCTAAAACCTGTCTGAGTGTGGTCCACCTGTCCATCGTCTCTGGAGGAAAACCAGGCCTGAGTCTCGCTCCAAACGGACGCAGCGCTGATAGGAGCAGAGCAGTTTTACTGGAGGAATGTTAATTGCTGCTGGAGGCAGTTATCAGCTGGAGGTTATTAATAAAACTCTGAAGATAGAGACAGACAGAGAACAGAGCGTCAGGCTTCAGCACCTCTCTGGGTTTAAAGGCTGACAAATCCCACCAAATTAAGTGTTTGTTTTTTTTTTGTTTTAGTCTCTTTAGGCAATTGAAGTGTGATTGTTCATATGATTAAAAGAAGAGCTTCTTTTTCTTTTTCATTTTCACACCTACACTGACTCGACATTTCAAGGAGATAAATCACTGTGTAACATGATTTAAAATGATTGTATAAAAAAGAAATAAAACGTGTGTGTCTTAACTCAAACTGTAACTCAAATAATCATGACTGTGCACCATGTTTTGCAAATTTTAGGTAAATCACTTTTTTTTTGTTTTTTTTTGCTGATACTTACAGATATACGCTGCTAAAACTAACAGTGCACGTTCTAAATGTTTTTCGGTGGTTTCGTGTACAGCATTTACCGCCATTTTGTGACTGGAGGACTTGTTTTGTGCATTAAGTGGAATGCCGACAGACAGACATATTTGTTTTTTAAACTGTGGGAGATTATAAAAATGTAGCCAGTGCCTGATTGACTAGAAAAAACTAAAAAACATAGGCCCAAAAACTAATTAGTTGTAAAGTTAGGAGACTGACACTTCAAAAATACTAATAAACTAGCTCAACAGAAACAGACAAAAAGCTCTAACAGATTCATTTTTGGTTGTAAGTCTGTGTGTTTAATTTACCTGATCATAAAGCAATAAAGCTCTTTAAATTGATTTCAAGGTTTTTTTCCCCCCAATACAACAGTTAGATGCAGCAGAGGACTTAACCAACAGAAACTCTCCTCTTTTCTTTTCTTTTTGCCTTTTCATAACGAGTCCCATTCAATTGCCCAACAACACTTCCTTCACCGCCCTCTGTCTCTAGAAAAACCTGGCTCCTCCTTCTTCACTGTTTCTCTCCACAGCCCCCCTTTTCACAAACCCACACTAAGGACCCTGCCTTCGCTCCACTGCCATGAACCGGGACCTCCACGGACAGACCCCAGAGAGACCCCCACGGACGACCTCTCTCCTCTTTCACTGATAAAAACCTTTTTGGCTTTTTGAAACGGCGGAGGAAACGCTCTTTCTGTGATTTTTTTAAGACATGCCCAACGGTTTTGAATTAAAAGTGGAAGAATTTGCTGAAATCATGCAGGACACTTGATTTTCAGCATTTGTTGTTTTGTTTTTCAGCCAATTTCCGCCATTTTTTGTTGAAATTTCTTAATTCAAAATCACTCAAGATTTCATTCAGTGCCTCTTCTTTTCACACAAAAAGGCCACAAACAACAGACCTTTTTTTTTTTTTTTTTTTTTTTACATTTTCTCTTTCTCTTTTTCACCGTGACTTGAATCAAACATCATTTTTTCTCGGGACAAAAACAGACGGACTACTTTGTTTTGCTCCGAGATATTTTCATCTGTAGCTTTGACTGTTACTGGCTGAAGAGTGGGATCGCTTTAGTCAAGTTTTAAGTGTTGAATTTTAAACTAAATGTGGAATATTCATAGCTATAGTTGTCGGTGAGTTTGGTATTGACCTCCACGTTTGATCTATTCCCATTTGAAGCACATTTAGATGAACTTTTACCGGATTTTATGTCTCAAACTTGGTGTAAGCCAATTTTTTTGCCATCATAGCTCAGTTAAGCTCATTTTTTGGACTTGTTGCAGATGAAACCCCTTTTTTTGAATGCAATTTAAGCTGCATTTCTCTTCCTTTTTTAGATTTTGACAACTGTGCAAAAGATACGTAGCGTTAAACATAGCAAAGACCTGACAAATCCGAGAGGTAAAAGTGTGGCAGGCCAGATTTTGGACACTTCCTTTTCCAAAACGTGAACTAATTGTTGTATTGAAGTGTAATCCATGCCCATTTGAAGCCCATTTTATAAGATAAGACTAGGTTTTCGTTGATTTTATGTTGCAAACTGGGTCAAAGTCTTGTTTATTTGTCATTGGAGCTCACTGCCAGGATTAGATCGTTTTTTTGTGGGGTTGTGAAGCTAGTTTTACCAAATGAGCTTGATGTGATTGATTTTTATTTGTTTACAGGCTTAAGTTTGCTTCTTTTTTTTTTTTCATACAGTCAGATCGATTTAGAAACTGTTAAAGCCAGACAACAAAGTGAATTTTCATCAGACGGCGTTCGATCGAGTTAAAGCTCAATCAGAGTTCATTGAGTGATTAAGTTTTGAGTTTTTTTGTAGTTTTTATTGGGTTAAACTATTGTTAGAAAATAGTAGGCCCAATAACAGCAGCACTGAATTGGGATGATTGTTGAAAATTAGACTATTTTAACCCAGGTCCCAAAAATTAAAAATACAGTGTTGTTGCAATGTTTTTACTGTTAAATAAATGTTGCTGATGTGGGATAAGTACAATTATATCATCTTATATAAAAGAAGTGTTACTATATAGCTAGTGTTGTAGCACAAGCCAGTTGTTAAAATTGATCCGTCATATTTAGTTTTAGGTGACTTTTCTCTGTCATGAAGTGTGAGTGTAGCGTTGTACTGGGTTTAAAAGAAGACTTCATGCAGCAGAGTGAGGTCAAGTGAAATCTTAGTTTGATTTAGTGTATAGATGGAAAATAAGGACATTTTCTTGATTAGTTGCCAGTTAAAATGGAAACATAACGTTTTCTAGCTGCTTATCCATAGATTCAGATTCAGATTATTATGTCCATTTCCACTTTGCGGTAGATCTGTCAAATTATGTTAAAGAGAAGCCTAGGTTTGGATTATATTTCCAGGTTTAACTCAGGCCCTATTGAACTGATGCCACAGAGTTTTGAATAAATCAGACGGGACTTGATAAAAAAAAAACACATCTAGTGATTAGGTTTTTTTTCTGATGTAAATGTTAAGGATTTCCTCTGTTTTGCAGTGAGGCTGAGTCCAGGAAAACCCTTTGTTTTTTGTTAGGCTATCCCCATATGGACTGAATTTTAGGTGGGCAATTTGATTATTGTTCAGCTATTGCATTTATGGGCTAAGTTTTCAGGGTTTTCTCAGTTGTGTGGTGACACTGAGTACATCTATTTGGAGAAGCAACCCCATTTGGACTGAGTTTCAGGGGCGTTCTTGGATATGAACTCACTTTGAATCCACATTTATTCACATGTTTTTGCCCAGCCTTTGTTAAAAGATAGTCAACCCACAGTGACAATGTATATTATTTTACAGATGAACCACTATTAGACTAGGTTTTAAGGTTTTTTTTTGTTATGAAACCGTAATAAAGTGACAAGGAATACATTTTTAGACATTTTTATTGGGGTTTGAAGGTGTTTGATTTTAATGGGATTTTGAATCGAAGAAAACAACATTTTAAAGGTTATTTGCCTTTTTCGATTTGTTTCAAGGAGTCCCTCAGTTATTTTAAGTCCACTTTTTGGCAAGAATTTTTGCCCAAGCTTTGATGTCAATGAGTTTTTTTCATGCCACAAAGCAAGACTGTATATTAGTGTCCAGGAACACCTATAACTGATTTTGTCTTTTATGAAACTGTTAAAAAGTGATGCTGAGTTCACTTTTACGCATGAGCTTTGCGTTTTGACCAAACTGAACTGAGGTTTACGCCATTTTGAAACTTTGTAAAGTGACTCTTGAGTTGTTTTTTTTTTCTTGAGCGGTTCGTGTCCGGAGCTTGATGACCAAACCGCTTTTAGACCCGGCTTTTCTTTGGGACATGGACGACGTGACGCTGCAGAGCTCGTCCACGCCGTTCTCCGTGAAGGACATCCTCAAACTGGAGCAGCAGCAGCAGCAGCAGCAGCAGCAGCAGCGGTGTTTCTCCTGCGGCCCGCCGTCCCTCTGCGCGCCACCGCCTCTGCTGCAGCCACACACCGGGCCCCAGGACGTGGACGCGCCCGAGGACAACCTGGCCTACCTCAGCGCGCTCACGAGGGGTCAGGAGGGCGAGCACGAGCAGCAGGACGTGTTCACAACGACGTCGACAACAGCGGGGCGAGTGAATAAAGTGGAAGCAGGGGCGGACATGGACGAGCACGACCCCGGTGAGTAACGACACGGGGGCGCGCGTGAAATCTAAGCAGAAGTAAACGGTATTGGGTGGTTTCTGTTTTCTGTTGACAGAAAGCATGGCTAAATTGGAGTGTAAACCGCACAAACCTGACTAGATTTGAATTGAAATTGAGCGAGTCACAAACTGTTACGTAATGGTCCCATGTAAATGTTATTTTTGTTCCACGTGAGCCAGATATTACCAAGTACGTTTAACTGTTTAAAGATTATCTATTATTTAGTTATAAAGACAATTGTGGACATTTTCATTGTAAAATCTAACCTTTATGTTTAGTTTAAGGCAGCTTCTCTGTGCCATAAAGTGTGGCTGTAGAGTTAGTCCATAGTTTTATTGAGTTTAAAAAGGGTTTTATGATGTTAGTGTGCATATGTCACTAATATTTAAATACAGTCTAATTGGTGCCTATTGGTTTGCCTGACACACAACATTCTCATCTTTTGTCTTCATGAAACTCCGATAAAGGAAGAGTGTTTTGTCTGGATTAGTAATTGATGTGAGCTTAAACAACATCATTTACATATTTATTAAAAATATAGAATTATTCGTACCGCGAAAAGTGAAGGATTCAGTCATATTTTCTTGTCCAGTCATGTGCTACCATCACTGATCTCTTTGATTTTTTGAACTGAAGGCAATTCACGGTTTATTTTCTCCATTTAAATGTATTTATTCAGGCTTTTATTTTTTGCTCCAAAGTTCGAGTCATGCGTAAAATCATAGGTTTCTTCACTGTTTTTTCTTCAATTTTTTTTTGTTTCAAATCGCCATTTTTTCCAACCTGTAAGCGTTTGGAGAATGACTTGCTGCTGTTTGATTATCCTCGTTAAAGTGTAATGTTTAGGGTCATAAATCCAAGCACCAGATTTTAAGTGCGTAAAATTCAATTCAATAAAATATTACTCGCCCTACTCTCTCTACGATGTGCTATATGTACACATTTGCGAATCTTGATCCAATGGACACTGTCTTTTTAACTTCTTTTTAAAACAAATGAATTCTGTTCCTTCCTTAAGATCACCTGAGCACATTTAGTTACGGGCCAAATGTTTTCAAGTCACTACAATCCATTTTTACATAGATTTTGCAATTAGGCAAAGCATTTTTGGTGGTTTACTCTTCAAATTACGCTTAATTTGTAAAAGGCAGCTCCCGTTGACTCCCACTTTACGATATCGTGCGTCAAGTCAAAACCAGAGAGTGATATATGGATGGTTTATGTTGCTTAATAAAGAGGTAAAAGGAAAGTGGTGTTTAATGCCCTAGAGCTCACTTGTTGAAAGTTCACTTCTTCACAGACTCGAGGTGTGTACAGTTCAGATTGACAGTTATGAATTGTGTGCGTTTTCTTACATTTGTACGGCATGAAGGGAGTTTGGGTTTAGGAGTGTTTTATGTATTTCTGATGCGTAATGATGTTTAGCTCTGTTGAATTCATTCGAATGTAACCTTGGCTCAATAGGACGACATGACACGTCTCATTAAGGGTCACACAATGTATTTGTTCCTAATCTTGCTCTAGAGGCAGGAAATAAAATAAAATAAGGAATAGTCCGTTGGTTTTGCCGCTTTTATGAACGCCACACGAAGAATAAACAGAAAAACGAGTAAAAAATGTTGATCAGCGCATGAATTGGAGGCGTTTACTGACCTTTGGCCAAAGCAGTGAGAAATATTAAGAATATAATTAAACGGCAATTAAAAGACTTTGAAAGATTTGAAGAACTTAGAGATCTGAAACCACAAAGTGAGACAAGCAATGAGTGAAGTGTCGTTAGTTTTACGCACTTGACAAACAGGTCACACTTTGAATGCGTCTGCCTCTATAAAAAAAAAAGAAAAAAAAAAAGGATTCATGATGGGATCACATTCATGAATACGATATCAATAACAAGGACTTTAAACTGAACAAATCTCGCAAGAGTTAACACGGGAATTATCAGTTTTACGCACTTGAAAAAAAGCGTCCATTGGGTGAATCCCTGCAATATTTCGGATTTAATACCTTTTCCTATAAACTAAGTTTTATTTAAAATGTATGGACAACAAAACAACATCCAACAGACACACATAATTTGGATTTTCTTTTACAAATGAATTTAGTTTGACTACCTTTACTTATTTACGCTTTCTCTTTGAGGAAAACGGCTGTAACAGTGTCAGAAAGCTCAGTTTAGTCACAGCTTCCGTTTTCTAAATATCAGAGGTGGGTTTGACCCGCTGGGTCTGGGTCCTCACCAAAACCTGGTCCTAGAGGAAAATGACGAAGGGGTACCTACAGCTGACGACACACACAGAAGATGGAGTGTCTCAGCCCTGCATTTCTCTTAGTGCCATCGGAGAGGACCAGACAATACATGACAGTGACGAGAAGATAGTGCTGGGCATTTATTATTAAAAATCTAAACAACAATAAAGTCATCCTCTGTATTTAAAACTCTAATAGAGTAAGAGAGGAAACATTGGCTTCAGTCGAGGCAGTCTATTCAGCTCATTGTGCAAACATTTTAAATAAAGGTGCAATGAAACCATGGCCAAACACAACAATGAGGTCACTGAGGTCCGTATTTAGTGAATTAATTTCATTTTGTTGGGTTTAGTAAAAAAAAAAAAAAAAAAAAAAAAAGTATGCATACATGAACAGTCATTTAAGTCTGACAAACCTGAAACTTTTAAAATACTTTTACAAAAACAAATATTTATTCTTTGTTGTTTTTTCACTCGAAGCCCATGATAAAGCAGCTTCTTATTCTATTAATACACCAATCATTCTTGTCTTCTTTCTTTCTTTCTTTCTTTCTTTCTTTCTTTCTTTCTTTCTAGAACGCGTGTAATAATAGTTTTAATACTCTATTTGAACAGTTAGCGTGTGGTCTTTGTGTTGCCTACGTCTACTTCTTATTTATTGGAGTGCAGGTCATTCTTAAATGATAATAACACCCAACCTTAAGAATAAATAAACTAGTTGAGAATTAAGGAGGGATTTATAAAGCTGTATTGGAGTCAAAGTTTTGCGCATGAGGAGTAATAGTGAGGGGTCTAAAGTCTGTAATGAACTCTGGTGATAGACAGCGTCCCACTGAGGCCTTCACGGACACAATGTCACCACAAAGACGCGCTAAGAAAGTGTTTCACATCGAATAATGAGTGGAATATGTTTCTTTATTGGCTGTATATTTAAAATCAGTTCAACAGTCCTCAGTTGGTGTAGTGTAGGACAATGACGAGGGTTTTGGAGCATACACAAGCAGAAATGTGTTCTTCTGTGCTTGTGTTTCGTCATTATAATATCTGCTGTATCCATTTGTATAAACAAAATCAGATCAGAGCAAACCAACGAAGAGCGTGTATTGTCTCCCATTTTGTTTTTGTTTTTTCTATTTGTGTGTAGTTGTAAACCCCTTTATTCTATTTCGATGTCATATTAACTTGAATGTCCAGCACCTTGGACTGCAGCAAAAAAAAAAAAAAAAATCATGGCCACAACTGTGAACTGGAATTTATATTATTTATATTTGCTTGCAAAGGAAAAAGTTCATTTTTATCCTTATTTTCAGAGAACATTGAGAGCAAGTCAGTAAACGTGTTTCAAGTGTAATTCAGTGGACACGTTTACGCACCTAACAAGGGGAGACATCATATGGTAGAGTTTTTTTGTGTCTAAATTGTTTGTATTATTTTATGGTTAGGGAACAAAGCATTGATTAATAAACAAGTGAAACACTTTTTAACACTTATTAAATATCTTTAAACTCTTGTCAATGGAGTCAACAATTAAGCACATCAATAAGGTTGCACTAGAGTCGTTCTAAGAGGCATATTAATTATAAATCCTTGCACATTGATGATTTAGGTTCGTTTGCAACAGAGATAAACACTGTTATGTCTTATGAAGTATATGTTTGGGCTCCACGTTAGTCTTCACATCAGGGCACAAACAGTTTTGAAGTGTAATGGAGGTAATGACAAATGACTTTATATTAGTATGGTCAAGGAACCGTGATGTTAGTTTGTGAATGAGAAGAAACTTTTGAAAAACAGTTCCCATTTGAATAAACTGAAACAGGATTTGGAGTTACATATTTTACGCGCGCAATAAACAGAGCAATAATAAGAGTAAAGAAATACACGTGTCTATTTATGTGTTCGACCATAACGTTTACGCACGTATGTCCTCTTTTCAACTGCTTTACAGTATTAACATAAATACGCAAACAAATCAAAACTACTGAAAAGCCTTAACCTACGCAGGGTCTGACGGGAATGTAAAAAATTGATGAATTTTACGCGCAGAAAACATGTCTAATATAAAAAAAAAAAAAAAAAAAACAATGACCGGTTTAGTTGCTTTTAGCCCACTGAGCAGTTAAAGTATAAATTGTATAAAGTTCCCAACGCGAGTTTTAGAGTCAAATTTTGACACAGTTTTACGCACAAATTGTATCGATAAAGACATATTGGAAGCTGACATTTTTCTTACCAAACAAGACAATGGATAAAACCTGACTAAAACTTCTCTCTTTTCAGATGGATTCAAGAAAATGACGCGCGCAACGAGGTGACCTAGGTTGGCACCACAATAAAACGTGTTTTTAGCTGATTTATGCTGCTTTATAAACACATTAACAGCGCTTGTAAATGTGTCACATAGGTTTACACTGAGCTGAAACTGTGACAAATGAAGTCTGTCTTTTTAGTGAAGGTGAAGTAAGGTTTTATTGCCTCCGTGGATATAAACTGATCGCTGCATGAGGCCAAATAATAATTTACCATAGAGCGGATACTTTGGTTTCACAGTGGAATGAACTAGAGCTTTGTTTTTTAAAGTTTGCAAATGTTTTCAGATAAACTTTCCATTTTTCCTTGTTACGCAGCGCGAGATTAAGTTAATTTTTGTGGCGTTACTTTCTTATTTAAAACATTTAATATATCCAATTTTCTGAATGTAACGCTAACAGAACTCCAGACTTTAGAAATGGTAAAGAAAATGCATTCAAGCTCGAAAATATCTGTTGAATACGCTGTAGTGTTATACCAGCTCGTTAGGATTTAATATGAATTGTTCACTGTTATGATGGAGGCTCATTTGGATCAAACCAAAGTACTCCACTTAATTATCACTTCAGATTAATCGTCCTTCAAAATAATAGCACGCTGTAGCTCATGATTATGCGTTATTATCCACAAATAGAGGCTCACAAAATGCACTTGAGGCTATCATAAGTCAGTCTAAATACTGATAAAAATATACTGTAATATATCACTTTTTTGTCTTGCGTTTGGGTCATGTGTGCGTTAATAAATAATAAACTGACTTTACAGAGTAATTATATTTAACTCGTAAAATGAGCGCAACCGTGTCTTTAAGAAATAAACTCTGAGGATCCTTCGTATTTGTTTAACAACAGAAGTGAAGTCAGCAGTGATTTAGGACAAAGAGGTAAAGAGCACGTGTCAAACACAGGTGATTTAAGGCTGAGGCGCGCGCGAAGTGGCGCCAGAGAAGAGTCAGAGACAAAGACAAGTCTGAGCTGAACCAGGATCAGGACTCATAGGAACTGAGTCCATGGCATATCTGTTTTCACCACGTGATGTCAAATAAAACATCCAGTGACAGACTGCTTCTATTCATTTCTGTGACTGAGCTGTAAAACAGTGTTGAACAAGTCCTTCCACTTTTCGGGTTAATCCTCTCTCTTTTCACAGTAACGTGTTTATTTCTTCATGAGTTTGAATCGGAATAGTTCCATTAAACTGATCTGAGTTCAGCTGTGTTCAGTCTGAATGTGTCTAATCTCTGTCCGTCTCTCGTGTCTCCACAGAGGGTCTCGCGCTGCTGAGGGACGACGCCTCGGAGTCACGAGCAGAGGAGGAGCGGCGCGCGCAGAAGCCGCGCAGCAGACGGCGGCCGCGCGTGCTGTTCTCGCAGGCGCAGGTGCTGGAGCTCGAGCGGCGCTTCAAACAGCAGCGGTACCTGTCCGCACCTGAGCGCGAGGCACTGGCCGCGAGCCTCAGACTCACCTCGAACCAGGTCAAGATCTGGTTCCAGAACCGGCGTTACAAATGTAAGAGGCAGCGCCAGGACCGGACTCTGGAGCACGCGCCCCCACCGCCGCGCCGCGTGGCTGTGCCCGTGCTCGTGCGTGACGGGAAGCCGTGCGTCGGTGGCGCGCAGAGCTACGCGGGGCCCGGGTATGCGCCCGGCTACAGCTACAGCGGCTATGGCACGTACACGTACAACGCGCCGGCGTGCACGAGCAACTACAGCTGCACGTACAGCGGGCTGCACGCGCTGCCGCCCAACAACGGCACCTTCACGAGCGCCAGCCTCGGCCCCGCGCAGGCGCAGTCTCAAGGTCCTGTCAGCGCGTGCCAGGGCATCCGCGCGTGGTAACGGGAACACCATGTGACCGCTGTGGCCCTGGAATGTGAGCCAGACCTGCTCTGGACTCTGACGTCACTAATAGCGCGTGGATCTGGACCTAAACCTTGAACTGGACCAGGTCTGAACTGGACTCTTCAGTGATGGGCCTGTGTCTGTCCCAGGACTGTGTCTGTCAGGACTGTGTCTGTCAGGACTGTGTCTGTCCCAGGACTATGTCTGTCAGGACTGTGTCTGTCAGGACTGTGTCTGTCCCAGGACTATGTCTGTCAGGACTGTGTCTGTCAGGACTGTGTCTGTCCCAGGACTATGTCTGTCAGGACTGTGTCTGTCCCAGGACTGTGTCTGTCCCAGGACTATGTCTGTCAGGACTATGTCTGTCAGGACTGTGTCTGTAAGGACTGTGTCTGTCCCAGGACTGTGTCTGTAAGGACTGTGGGTTGGGGATCACTCAGGACTGTGTCCTTCTGTTCAGGAGCATCAACACAGGTCTCTTCAACAGGATGATGAGTTTTTAAAGATGGATCTGTGACCTGTGTCTCTCTGTGACCCTCTGTATAAGTCTGTCCCAGGACTGAGACCTGTGTCTCTCTGTGACCCTCTGTGTAAGTCTGTCCCAGGACTGAGACCTGTGTTTGACTCTGTTTCAGGAGCAGTTGTCACAATAGCAGCTTTAAAGGTTTGATTCAAATTTATAAATATTTCTAAATAAAATGTACAAAAAGGGAAACAAGTCTGATCTGAGTCAGTACTGTCCACATTGTAACCATGGCAACCACTGTCCCCTGTGAGTGATGTAAGGTCCAAATGGTAATATGTCTTTGTGACTCAGTTTGGTTTGTGGATTTGCTTTTTCTACAAAAAATAATGCTTTCTTTATCAAAAAATAAATTTGACATCTACAAACAACATAAAGTAATTCAAGTTCTAGTGACATAAATTGATTTCAAAATACAGCCTTCTAAAAAAAAATAAATCTTTATGTGAATTATGAGAATAAGACTCAACGTGTCATGAAAGGTAAAGTGAGGCTGGAGAAGAGAGTATCCTTGTGCATCAGATAAACTTTGTAAACGGAGCCACAGTTTAAACTGAGACTTACTATTTACTGCCACAGTGCTGCAATACTTGAATGCAATGTAGACAGAGAATGCAATGTTATCATCCACAAAGTGAGCACTGTATGATGCTGACTCTTTTAAAAAACAGAAACAGCTGTTGATAATAAGCTTAGTCTTTTAAAAAGCACAACTGTTCCCTAAGTTTCTTCTTTGGTCATTCATCACACAAACAACAATGCAGTTTTGTGTTTTTCCTAAAGCTGTGAATAAACCAGAAACAGTCCACTGTTTACTGCAGCAATATACATCACTAGACTGCAGGATTTATACACTTCTTTATATTAATTAATGGCAACATGATGCTCTTTAAAGTACAATTCATATGAGCCGTCCCGTACTGGATGAATCCTGTGGAAACAAGGCTTAACTGAAATGTGAAAAGTGTGTCTGCAGAAAAATGTCTCTGTTGATAATATTGCAACCAAACAACTGAGAAAAACCTGTGAAAGTGATGATTGTTGAGTCAGTAACATGTGAATATTTCCCTGTTAGAGTCAGACTACAAGGACAAATCCGTGAGTCAAACTGGACCAGTCCTTGTGCAAAACCATAAAACTCCTGAGATACAGCTGAGGTTCAGTCTGTGGCCCGCAGGACGCTTTTGTCCCGCTGCCAGCCGCCAGAATGAGGCGCGTATTGTCCCCGGCGAGCCCCTCACAGTGTCGCGATTAAGCGGCTGAAACGGCCCCTCGGAGCTGGAGCCCGGGACAAAGGCGCACAGGGGCCGCGAGATTGACGTCCTAATATTCCCATTAGAGAGACAGAGGAGGGCCACGCAGCAAAAATGTGCTCACTTTTGTTCCCGCCGAGGAGCCTGTGGAGCAGGCGGCCAGTGGGGGCTCATGTGAGGGACAAGGGCCGCTCAATGGCAACAAGTTTCAGCTTTTGTCTCTGCAGCCAGGAGGAGGAAAGGGGTATTATTTCAGCCAAGAGGGTCATTCACCTCCAGCAGGACCCGGAGACCTCACCCACCACCAACGCTTCTCATGACACGGAGCAATATCCACAGGTGGGTCTAAAAGTGGTCCAAATGTGTCCTCAAGAGAAAATACTGGGACTTTAAATTATGAAATGTGAAAGTAGTAAGAGTGGCAAAGTTTTTAGTGAAAAGACTGATCTAGTGATGAGCTACTTTTCTCATCAAGGTCTTTATTATGGATTCCAGTGGATGAAAATGTTCAATCACATGCTCACGAATACAGAGGTCTATTTAAATACACTGTTGGTCTACATGGCCCACACTGAATCAATATAAACTATAAAAAGGCAAGTTGACATACACTTCACGTGGCATACAATGATAGTATGAAGATTTTATTGAAAAAAAAAAGGCCAAGATGGCGGGGGTCAAAACCTTTCAGTCTGTTTTAAGGAATCTAATGTATAAATGTATGCGTCGGCTCAATCAATCTGGTAATATAGTAACCATGAGCCTGATTAATAGTAGACTCAGTGCGACATGTACCAGTCCCATCTTCAGAAGGACTGGTACACGTTTGCTATAGTTTGCTACGCTAGGTAAGTATGTATATAGCCTTTAAATCTGGTCTTTGAGTCTGTAATAAAAGTTTGATTGAATGGAGGCCAAAAATTTCTTCTGAGAAACTGTCTGTTGCTGCACTGGCTACCTCTGTTTACTCAGAAAAAGGAAAGCAAAGAGAAATGTACATAAATATCAGAAATAATTGTGGGATTAGGGTCAAACTGAACTAATGTAAGCTTTAACTCTGGTTGGATGACATGTAGAAAGTAGTAGATTGGTTTGGATCACAAGAGCCGTTTCCACTGGAGCATGTTCTGGTCAGTACAGGTTTAAATGGAGACACTGTGACATCCCTGTTTCCTGTGTCTCTGTGGAAACACTTAGAAGTTACTTGTACCAAACTGAGCCGTGATGGGCGACCTGTAGCGTACCACTCATGTGGAAATAAGGATTATGTTGTTGAGGGGAGTAGAGGTTGGGAGCAGCATGGAAGGAGTTTTAAACAAAAACTATTACTGTACTATTACTATTAATTGCAATTAATTTACATGCAGAAAATCCAAACATTTCCTACATTTTTTTTTACTACAGTAGATTTGGATGAAAGTAAGAAAGTAGTAAATTATGTAAATGAGTAAGATTAACATTAGAGCCAAAATGGATTCAGAGTTTTTACCACGGTTAATATCACCACAACATTTGCCTCAAAAGGTTTTACAAACTGGACAAGACAACTGCCCTTGGACCCTCCATCAGGGTGAGGAAAAAAAACAACAAAAAAAACAAACAAAAGGCGACACCCACCAATGTTGAAAAGCCCTAGTAGTAAAAGGACCATTTACGAAACAGCAGTACGGCATAAGGTCAACATGAGTAACTTTCCGCTTAAGTTTTGTTGTCGGACAAAACACTCTAAATGTACTTTTTTCTAAAACAAAGCTAGTGTTTTCATGAGACGCCTTATGGCTCTCGGTTCATGAAGTAAAACATCGAGTTTTCTGTTTACACTGCTTTAAACACAAGCAGAAGTTGTGACATCAAATGGTTGGAAATCGGTGCAGCTCTTGATTTTATACAGAAAAATGAAAATAAATGTTAATATATGAATAGCAGCATTGTCTAGATTACAACATAATGTAAAAATATTCCTTTAAAAAGATAGGTGTCATGTTTTCTGATCCACTTTAGCAAATAATGATGGAGAAATCTGTGTCTTTTATCCGAGAACAGCTCAGGTCCGGGCCTCATCTCGACAGAACAATCTCTTTAAACAGGTTTTTATCAGCGACAGCAGCGTTTGTAAGTGGCCTTTGAGAGCAGTCGTCTTTCATGTGTAAATGTCTGCACAGAGTTGTTCGGTTTCTGTCAAAACACCCTCATGGTTCGGCTGCAGCGGCTCGTCCGATTGGCTGTTCAGATGAGGTAAGCCCCGCCCACAGAGACAGGTTTGGACAGGACACAAGCTCTTGACAGAGAGAGAGAGAAGCAGGCCTTTCTATTTTTGTGCTGCTGAAGAAGGGTCTGAACTTATTGGGTCACACAAAAGTCTAGAGCCAGAATTGATGAACCCTCAGGATGAAAATAATTAGCCGTAGCTGCTTATGTAGCTTGTGATGCAGTACTGTAGAGTTAAACTTCATAAGACCACAGGCCTCCTTTAGACCTGGCAGTAAGTCCACATAAGGATTTAATGTAGCCAGAGTTACACAGAGAGAACGGAAGTTTTTTATGTATGTAAGGAAAAAAGTTGAATTATCAAATAGAAAATTCTAACGGGAATTAAAAAAAAAAAAAAAAAAGTGAAAATAACAAGACCTTAAGATGTCATCAAGACTTTATCATCAAGGATTTTAATACAAGAGTTTTCATCTGTACCAGAAGGTTTGTCCAATCACAGTTTGCTCCTGAAATGCAAATAAATATTGGCAATTCCTTCCTTCGGTGTTTAATGAGATAATTACAGGATTACATTTGTCGGACATTAAAGCAGGGGTGTCAAGCATATGGCCCGTGGGCCAGAACGGGCCCACCAGCAGGTACAGTCCGGCCTGTGGAAAGTGCAAAGATTACATAGAAAGCATTAAGTGTATTTTTGAATAAAGGTAACTATTAGCTATTTCTGTTTTGTCTACTGGGGCTCACACTGTTTCAGTCACTGAGACCCAGAACTGAACAACAGTTATGGGCTATCTGGTTCCATAAAAGGTGATTTTGCATACTTTTTTTGCTGTTGAAATAACCCTCTGTGGCACCTCATTACCCAAAATGCCTTTGTCAAAAAGGAGAAGTAGACACAGGGCACTGAGTTTTCCAAGAAAACTGGACCATTTCCTTTTTATTCACTGAGTGAATGGGAAACGTGTGTGTTTGATGTGTATGTAGCAAGGTTTAGTGCTCAAGGAATATAAATGCCACAGACAGACATACTGAAGGCTTCTGGCAACATTAGCCTCTTTACAATTGATGGGAGCACTGACATTATAATGTAATTGTACTTCTTTGCAATAAAAATTGTCTTGTTGTTGTTGCCTATAGGTTGTTATGTTATTATTGTGTTTCACTGGTTGGCCCACTTTTGATCAAATAGGGTTGTATGTGGCTCCTGAACTAAAATGAGTCAGCTCTGTTGCTCTTGATGTAATGAAATAGAATTTTGTGGAAGAAAATTAGTTGGCTGGCTTCTCTGTAAAGCACCAATAATATATAGCTTATGTTTTAAGATTTCTTCATCTTACAATTGCAATTTGTGGTTGGCTATAAGCTGAAAAATATCAAAACGTTGAAGTAATCCTCCAACATGTGCTCTTATCAGTTGAAGAGATTTGTCAAAGAAGCTGAGATCATTACAAACTGAAGAAGGCTGAGCTCATTCTGTGGGAGTTTGTCTGTGAAATGACAAATTCAAAACCAAGAACTGCGTCATCACTGAGCTTCTATTGGACTAGAATAGCACACTATGTTCATAAAGCATGTACTGATATGGTAACAAAAAAGGAATGGAAAAAAGAGAAAGTTCATAAGTGTGCAGTTTGTGTGAAAGTTTTTCTTAATCAGATTATTTTTATTTTAACTCTGAATAGCTTAATTAAACTATGGACATATGTCAAGATTATTGTTGGTTTATTCCTGGTTTAGACTTAGTTTGGAACTGTGTTAGTATTGGCTTCAGTTCAGTTTTAGTTTGACTCATGTTAAACTGGTCTTTTGTGAGTTTTTTGTACAATAGACTTAGTTTAGCCTTGTTTTATTCTATTTTCTCTATGTTTTAGGACCTAGTTTAGCTGTAGGTTGGTCATGGCCTAGTTCTGGTTTAGACCTACTTTTGGCCCAGTTCCGATTCTCTAACTTACCCCTTCCCCTTAGCCTTACCCCTTTGCCCTCCAAATGAAGGGCTACTACACCTTTAGAAGCGTGGATGTATAACAAGATCTATAATATATATTTACTACAAAATATATCATATAACATATAAATTCCCTAACATAGACATAAGACACAATGACCACAAAAACCAAAAGGACTGTTCGTTTATGACATACCAATTGATACTGACCAAAAAACTGATAACTGTGATATACATGAACTAATTAAAAGTTTAAAAAGTGAAACTGTGACGTGTCGATATTACACCAATGTTAACAAACAACGATTTTTCGAAGGAGAAAATGGATAAGTACATATACGAGTTCAATCGAATGTTGTAATTTAAAATCTTTATGTGTCCTGAAATTCTATCTAACCCCTTTGTTTTAAGTATGGTCCCTGAAAATCTCAGTTTAGAGGAGTGTACAGCCCTTCCTCTTGATCCAAATGAGTATTGGGACACCCTTTCATCTCTTGTGAATGTGCAAAACGAGGGCTAAGGAGTGAGGGGTAGAACTGGGCCTTAGTCTTGGTCTAGGTATAGTTTATCTCAGTTAAGAACTGATTTATTCTTAGTTTAATCCTGTCTTAGGTTTGGTTCAGTCTGAGTTTGGTCTTGTTTAGTCCTTACTACCTTTAGACCTGGTCTTGGTTTGGACCTGTTAGTCCAAGTTTAGTTTGGTTTAGACCATAGTTCATCTTAGTTCTTAGTACTTGTTTAGTTTCACTTTAGACTGACTTTAACCTTGCTTTGGAATCAGCTCAGTCTGAGTCTACTCCTGGTCTAATCCTGGTTTTGAGCCTCTCCAAAGTCTTGTAAAGTCCTGGTTCCCACAGCTCGTTGACTCAGATGATGTAAGTTTGATAAACGTCCGCCTCGTTCTGGAAATGTTCGGGTTTTAACTGTTTTCCTCCAGGAGTCCGTCTGTGAACGAGAGACAGAGACGTCCATCAAGCCCCCTCATCCAAATATTTACATCGCGCTCAACGTTCAGACGTTTGCTCCAGCTTTGTGAGTTGAAATCATTCACTTTCTGGGAAGATACAGACAAATTCCTTGTTGATGTAAAACACAAAGCACAGATTTATCCCTGAACTGTCACCGCTTACAAAAACACACATTAATACGAGAACAGACCAGAGAAAATCATTAGAGTCTGTGATTTGAGTTGAGAAATTTGGGGTTTTATTTTGACCCAACCCAACTGCAGAAGCAGAATAAAAGACAAAAGGGAAGAAGTACACAAGAAAATGACTGCTCTAAGGGTGAGTTCAAAGGTTCCAAACACTGGGTCAGTATCCAAAAGTGGGATAACATTCTATCTTCATAATAAAAAAATCAAGAAACAAATTTCCACAGGCATTTAACAAAAAAAAAAAAAAAAAGTTTTATGGTTATAGGTAATGGTCCAAAGAGAAGCTATAATCCAAAAAAATAACAAAAGGAACACGAAAAAGGGACCCAGCTAAGAGGACAAATGACCAAAAAAGAAATATAAAGGAATGAAAAAGCCCTAGCAACAAAGAAAACGCTAAATCACTAAACAATGACATTGAGGTTTTATGTTTGGTACAATTCCCTATCATAGCCGACAATATTTGCAAATGTTCCAGCTTAAGAAAAAAAACATTTAGTTGGACCTATCAGGTGAAATCAAACTGATGAACACAGCATACCTTTTTTGGATTTGACACGGCATAACTGAACTTACAGAATGATGACTAATTTGTCTCTCACTGAAAACTCATATCACAGTGTGTGACGCATTAGCACTGATTTAAAACCACAACATGGAGTTTTTAGCACAAATATTTAGTCACAGAGAGGACAGACTGAGCTCTGCTGGAGGAGAAGCACACTTATGTTCTTCAACACATTCTTGACGAAGGTTTAGGACATTTTTAACTAAACCAATGTCTTTTTTCTAAACTTCTAAAATCTCTTTCCGCTGGGTTTGTTTAAAGACAACAGTATGTCCCTGCAGGGCTACCGTAGCCATGCACAGATCATAGAAACAACAGATACAATGTGTGAATGTGCAATCTGAAATTTCACCACTAGATACCTCCAAAAACTACACACTGCACCTTTAATAGAGCATAATAACCTAATAACCTGTTTGATAAACTCTAACTTGTCATTTTATTGCTGTAGTTTTCTCACTCGTTTCTTTAACTCGTATTGTCCTTGGTTCCCATCGGGTCGAGCCTCAGTAAAAGTTCCTGTCGAGCTGCAAACTTGAGCCATATTTATCCCTTGTTTCTGTCTTTTGTCTTCCCACGCCGCTCAGGTCTGTTTAACACCAGGAAGTCCATAAATCACCACACGGCGAGCAAACAAACCGGCGTCGAGCTGCGAATGACACAAAACACAAATCAGCGTAATCTCAGCTGCACTTTTACCTGTCGCTTCAACACCATTTTTCATCTCAATTTTCACACAAGATACGGCCGAATTATGTGTCTAATGTTTATGTTTAAATCGAAGGCTACTGTTAAAAGGGCTGTATGTATTTTTACAATTAAAGAAAAAGGATGTCAGGAAACACACATCTTTCAAACAGCACTCGTGAGATTGTGAGATTTTCTATTAATGTTTTTGTGTATCTCTCTCTCTCTCTCTATTTTTATATATATATGTACTTATACATACCCCCCCCCAAAAAAAAATAATAATAAAAAAAATAAAAAATAAAAAATAAAAAATAAATAAATAAATAAATAAATAAATAAATAAATAAATAAATAAATAAATAAATAAAATAAAAATAAAAAAGTATTTTACTAAAAAAGGACTAACTCTGCCTCCTTCACCAAACACTAACCTCCATGAGTCTGGACTTGGTCTAAGACTGGACTTGGAATGATTGGATTCTATAAGATAATCCATTATATCTATTACAATGTACCGTACATTGGTTCTGCTCTTGACTCAGTCTTGATCTGTCATGGTCTTGGTCTTGATTCAGTCACTCGAAAGTCTTGGTCTTGACTTGGTCTCAACAGTGACAAGTTTTGTGCTTGAGATCTTGTCTTAAAACCTTAAACTCTTGGTTTGATCAGGAAGGGTGTGTTGACACTAGTCTGCCTATTTGAATTTGCAACACACAAATAAAAATCCATTCAGTTGATTTATTTAACTGCCATTTTAAACTTTGGATTAAAGAAAAATGCCTTTCTCAAGAAATACTCTAAATGGTACCTTCATTCCAAATCCACGTTTGCCCTCTGCTCATTTTGTTTAGTTGACAGACAGACGTTTTGCGACGTTTTCGGTCAATTTATGAGGCTCTTCTGTTTAAGCTCTTCTGTGTTCATCTCGGGGTTTACACTTTTAATCCAACTGTAACCGAGTTGAGTGAGAAGTGCTCCGAGACTCAACCTATTTTGGAGAGGTTTGGTGGCTCTTGATCTGACATGCTTGTTTAAGACAAATAAATACAAATAAATTAAAACATTACACAAAAATAACAATATAACTTGGGTTTTTGTTGTTGCAAATATTTACTCTCTATTTCTGTGGTGACTTCTGCACAAACTGTCCACTTTTGCACGACCGTAAAAGTGGCAAGAAACAATTCATCATCTTCCACACTGGGTTCAGGTTTGTTCATTTCGAGTGCTGCTGTGTGAAATAGGGCTCATTGGGAAGCAGGGGGCTGACAAAATAAATGAAGATTAATGCCGTTTACTCAGTGATGTCCTGCTGTGATATCGGGAGAGTTGTTGTTGTTTGTGTGACCTGCAGCGAAGCCTCTCTGATGGAGCGATTACAAACTCCCCCAAATCCCACATCAGACACAGACCGTTCTTACTCTCTTCCGAAGATCACTTTCCAGTATCTTATCAGCATGGATCTACAACAACATCAAAGAAAATACATATACTATACACCCTGTGAATAAATAAGATCATTTTCTTGAGTATTCCTACATTCACATTACATTAAACAATTATAACAATTAAAATTTACTGTTTTACACGGAAATTTTGACGCATCACTATCCAGCTGTGATTTTAATGCAGTAAGGATCAAACAATGTTTAGTTACAGGGGTTTTAGAGCAATTGATTGTGGACTTTTGCAGGAAAGCCAGTGCTTCCTCTCCCGCTTTAAGTACCTGGGAGAGTACATTTCTAATAACTGGGAACAGCAACACCAGCAGCATTGTGAAAAAGGTGTATAATGGGTCGAGCCACTCCTGGCTGCCTATTACAGGTGTCCAGGTGGAGAGTATCCTCACCTAGAGCCTTACTGTGGGGTTTTGAGGACATTTTTAACAGCAGGTGAAGGAAAAAGGCTCGCGGCTTCATGGGCCTTGGCCTGGGGTCTCAAGTGGGAAAGCTTTGTTTAAAAAGGTGGAGCTGAACATTGCAGTCAGCTGATTGGACAATAGATGAAGAGAAGTAAACGTGAAGTACAGTGGTCCCTCGTTTATCGCGGGGGTTACGTTCTAAAAATAACCCGCAATAGGCGAAATCCGCAAAGTAGTCAGCTTTATTTTTTACAATTATTATATATGTTTTAAGGCTGTAAACCCCTCACCACACACTTTATACACTTTTCTCAGACAGGCATTAACATTTTCTCACATTTCTCTCTTGTTTAAACACTCTCAAAGTTCAAACTTTAGCATCTTCCTCTGTCTTTTGGGTGCGACCGCAGGTGCCTTTGTCGGTGCAGAACGTTTCGTCGACATTGTGGGTTTTGTCGGGGAGAAAACTTGCAAACATACAGCACTTCAGAGTCACACTGCTAGCGATCGAACATTTATGCACGGAGGAGATTGATTGACAATGGTCTACAGTCCCTTAGCCAATCAGGACGCAGAACACAATGCGCATCTCTTAAAAAAATCTTTAAAAAAATGAAAAAAAAATTCTTAAAAAAAATTCTTAAAATTTTAAAATTTTAAAAAAATTTAAATAGAAACAATGCGTTCATATGCTGTAAAAAAAAAAAAAAGCAAAATTGTACAAAAAAAATCTGCAAAACAGCGAGGCCGCGAAAGGTTAACCACGTTTTAGTGAGGGACAACTGTATTATTAGTATTAGTATTAGAAATGCATTAAATGGAAACATTTTTTATATATAATACTTTAAATTATTTGACATGCCATGTACCTCCTGCCTTCAACTACTACAACAGGATTTACTCTGATTTATATTAAATGTTAACAGTGCATCCAAGTCACTAAAAGTTTGCTTCCAATACGTTTTACATCTCAAATAGAAACATGACTTTTGTGACACTTCCATAACATCATAGTTTCTGTAGCAGACGTCTCTCTTCTGGACCCAGCAGAGTGGAAACCTGTGCCTCTTCAGGGGTTACCTGAACCAAACCTGTACTGTGTCTATGGAGGATACCACTCACCCAGCACATGAACTATTAACCTGCCTATCATCAGGGAGAAGGTGACGCCACATAGAGCTCAAACATCATCCAGACAAGATCTACAGCCTCCCACTAAATGTCGGCGTGTAAAACTGTTTGGTGATGCACACAAAAGTCACATATAATGACAGATATATCTATTCATTCATTAACCACAAAACCATTTGTCAGAAGAGGGACCTTTAGTGCCTCCCAGTGGGCTTCTGTTGTAAAAGATGTGGAGCAGCGTGAGAAGGGTCAGATATAATTCCAGTTTAGTAAGAGTACAACTGTTTTGCAATGAAAATACACAGAAAAACACAGATTTCACCTCAGAGAAAAATACTAGTATACAAAGTGTTCTAGGATAGTATTTTAATCTTTTCTCTTACCATTTTCTCTATACAGCACTGTATGGACATATTTAAAGCAAAACTATGTAACTTTTCCGGCTGTTTACCCACAAAAGGACTAAAAGAGACAAATGCAATGTAATAAATCTCTAATGGAACTATTAACTGTTCATAAATATCCTATAAATATCCTGATTGTAATGAATATTTGCACACCAGAGGGACTTTGACAGTAAAGGTGGGGTTAGTTTCCTTGTTTCATGTCAAGAAACCAAACTTTAATAAATGTAATACTATTGTTGTGTTCTGGTGTGTTTACAGAAATGTTGATGAATGTACATTGTCTCTGCCAAATTAACCATTAATTAAAATGAATCTCTGTCTGAACCATAAATAATAGTATCCTATTAAAGGAAATCCATTATATCAGTTTTATTTGTGAATGCAATGCACTGCTGCACATCTAAATATATTTAAAGGGTCTTAAACCTGTTGGAAAAAGACAGACAGAATCCATTAAGACTTGTTAGGACTGAGCCCAAATGTCTAATTTGTTTAATGTGGTTAAACACGTCTGGAGCTGACCCCGTGACCTCTAGCGTGTTGGCGTGTGCAGAGCAGACGAGCACTGACCTTCCCGTCAAACGGAGAGGATCGGTTTACGGCTCAGGACGAGACAAACGCAGCGAGAACAGAGAGAGGTGGAAGGAGGCAGAGGTAAGGTGAGACGACAGAGACAGGGTCTGAGCGTGTAGGCCGCAGGGAACCACAACAAACACAGGCCTCGAGTGAAACCGGATCCATGGCTCGAGGTGAGACGAGGAGGGGTCTGAGGCTAAAGTTCTGTCAGGTTTTTCTCGGAACAAAATGTATACATGAGTTGGTTTTAAAAGGTAAACGATATTGTTTTAGGTCATTTTCCTCTGGTGATACATTATCGTGATCCAGATATTATATTTAAATAAAAGGTCACAACAAAAAGTATGTGATAAACTTGACTAGATGACTAGACAAATGACATAAAATGACAAATTAATGCACAAAATTAACTTTTTGTCAAACTAAGACCATCTTTCCACTACATTTTCACAGATATTATGATTTATTGTAAATGTTTTTCCCATTGGATAAGTGAGTTTGCATCCCTGATAAAGTTTATATGTAACTTGTAAACTGACTCAGTTGACTGGAGAAAAGGTTTTACAGGAGGGAAAAAAAACTCCAACGCTAACTCAAGCCAAACTAAAATTAAGAACATTAAACTGCTGTTGTGTTAAAATGCCACGCTATTAAACCTTCCACTTTAGTCACCGCTTGGCGTTTGGTTCCATCAGTGTCATCCATTTTACAAAAGGTGGCGCTAAACACTGCAGTTTGAATCCTGACTTGGATTAAAAGAAATCAGTGTAATGAAAAACAAATCCATGCATTTGTAACATGAGGTTTGACTATTGTAATTCTCTGCTGCCAGGATGCCAAGATAGCTCTTTGAGTTTTCAGCTCGTCCAAACGCAGAAGCTAGAATCCTAACTGGAACAAAAAGATGATAGCACATTACTCCAGTGTTGAACATTTACTGTTCGTCGTTTTTGTTCACCGTTTTCAAACTAAGCTTTGTCTTGTTCTTGTGATAAAGTCATATATTTCTTTCGGAGGGCTGACAGTTTAATATGAATATTAACAGACAACCATTCACTCTCACATTCATTCACTAGGCGTACTTTACAGTTGCCAATTGACCTACACGTGCATGTCTTTGGGAGGATGTTTGAACTCAACCTTCTTGCTATGAAGCAGGAGCGCTAACCACTCTGCTACCATGCACCACACATGGGAATATGATGCACTTTATCTCATTTTATGCAAAATAAATACATAAAAATTAACATGTTGGTTAGAAAAAGAAAATAAAGAGAAATGACTTCATATTTTAATCTGTTGTCTTACCCTGACCCACACATAAGAGTCATGTTGATGTGAAAAAAACCGACACAGAGCCAGTGTTATTTCTCTCAGCGCGTGGCGTCAGCACCAAGAGAAGACCCTGCTTCTGCGAGGAGCTGCCATAAACTTTATTATTTACAATTCACAAAATACAGGCGTCGTTGTGTTCAAGCGTTTTCACATTAGAGTCGTCCAAAACCGACAAACGTTACATCCTCAGTCTTTGGTTTCAAAACGAGGACCAACCGTTACTTTCATACTCGACCATTTCCCATTTTTCCAGCATTAGCTACTTGTTTTTCTCACTTTTAGCTGGTTATAGATACTTCCTTTTATCAGCTATTCATACATTTATATTCTTTGAGTGTTTTGGCTTTAAGTCACTATTTAAATACCTCTGTGTAAGAACGTGAGTTGGATGAAATGGTCACTAAATAAAGGCATTAGTCCAAAAAGCTTCTCTCACTTACCACTTTCAAAAATAGACTTATGTGCTAGCAACATCAGCAAACTCATACAAGAAATGAATACTGTCCCGATTTAAATGCGCAGGGTAACAAAAAGTACATTATATATTATACTCATCACGAATTGTTCTACTTTTGGAGAAAATTTCAAAGGTTTTTAAAAGGACTGAGCCAAACGTACTTAAGTACAATGTATTTGAAAGAAGCTGCACTCAAACTAAAATGCAATAAAGTTCATTTCTGAGGCACTTACGAAGCAAATTAATGTCTTGTTGTGCGTTTAGTTTGAAATATAGGCGTTTTAAATGGCCTTTCCTAAGATTAGGGCTTAAATTTGACTGTTTCAGTATTTTGTAAATGTGGTCCTGTTGGATATGGAGCTATTTTATTCCCTACATGAACAGTTTGGAGAAGCAGACAGGAGAGAAACTAAACCTTGTTCTGCTGTAAATTTGACCAATGAAAAATGCTTTTTACATATTTTAAATTTAAAACACTTCAATATCCTGAAAGACCTCTCTCAGTCTCTAATGTGCTGTCTTTGTCCTTGTTGTGTTTATGACCTGAATAAACTGAACATTACTATTGGTTGAATACCTTTCCTGTACTACTTTAATGTAACAGACACCTGCACTGATGTTTTTTCACTGACTCCATTAGTGACACAGTACGCAAAGCGCCTGCTCCTGCCTGCTTCTCCAAACTGTACTGTAGGGAATAAGTCACCATCACTAAGTATTCCACAGACCCACTTTTACTGTGTTTCTCAAAGTTTTTTAAGTGGTCTATATTTAAAAGCCCAAAAACAATTTCCTGGTCTGTTATGACGTCTCTTTGACCATTTTTAATATAGAGCTGCGTCTTTTTTGGCAATCATTTTCATTATTCTTAGCATAGTGCCATTCTTGGCTATCGCCTCTGACCACTAGCAGACATTATTTTCATGAAATGCTAACCACAGCTTCAATGTATTTCCACTTGAGTAGTACTCCCTCTGGTGTTGAGAAGTGGTAAAGCCGTCTTTTGCAATGTGTTCGCAGCTCAGCATTTTAATTTTTTTGACGAAGACCTCGCTATTCATTTATTTTGTCACCATATATAAAGTGCAAAGCCAAATGGAAACTAGTTGTAATGTTAAAGTAAAGTCTTAATCCTACATAACCCATAACTCCATGTTTGAGTTAAAAAAAAAAAAAAAAGTCCAGATAAACTTTAACAGTCCAGCATTTAAAGAAAACATTAATACTGCATTTTGTCCATTGTGTGGGCAGTTATTTTTTTGTCATCAAAAATAATACTATTGTCCTTATGTCAACATTAAAAAAAATATTGCTTTACTGAAAAGTCTACCGTTTCCGTGTTCCAGGAGTAGGAGTGTATTTACTGTTTGGTAATTGTGTTATGTGGATAAGGTAAGCATTATTTCTGGTACAACTGTAAATGGAAATCCTATTCCCACCTGCCGAGAAAACAATGGCTAAATAGCAAATTGTTTACACTACAAGACTTGAAGTTGATGTTTTAAATCTAAGTAGGAGCTTAAAAGAATAGTTCATGTTTTTTATGAATGTGGTTCTATTCAATTATATATTTGGGACCGAAACGAAAAATGTGTAGCCAGTGCTAGGCAATATGGCTAAAAAGAAATAGAATTTTTTTCCCTTTTGTTAAATGACCTAAAAGCAATTCATACTTTCTTTCATCCATTTCAATATTTCTTTTAGTTTTATGCTCAATGCCAACACAAAACAGCATTAGCAACACAGCAGCAGCAGTTGAAGTGTTTAACTGTGTTTTTAGTCCTCACTGTCTATGTACACCAGAGCCCTGAACTACGAAGCTAACTGGATGTCTCTATTACCCAGTTAGACAAAACCTTAGGTCAATGTGAAGCGGGTAACCATCTCATTCAGTTAATCCTGGGTTTCTCTGTGGAGCTAAACCAACAGATGAGTGGAATATAATGTTAAAATGTTGCTTTTTAGTATATTAATCAGTGGACTTATTAAACCTATTCTGAGCATTTAGTATTGACACTTAAAAGCAGCTTTACAGTATCACTTGCTTTGCATTTTGAAGCATCTTTCCCCTTGTCCCTCAAATCAACAGCTTGTTTCTCGTCCCTGATTAGTCAAAAGAACTGTTTTTCTATCATTGATCTAGATCTTAACTTGCATCAGAGCAGTTTAGATGTTCGGATTAAGTTTCCAGAGATCTACCTCAATACAAATAAACCAGCTTTGTGATACTAAACACCCAGGGTTAAATCTGAAGTTACCTCTAACCTGTTAATCCAGCTTCATTGTACAGGGCCCAGGTCTAATATCATGTACACACTTCATAATGTCTTGTTAAAAATGCAAAAATAAACGCTCTGTGAAATCAAAGCAGAAGGCTAATTTGCATCAATCAACAAGTCTACAGTGCGTCACACAGACAATATTTATGCTAAATGATTATTAGTCTTTAGCGTCTGCAGAGTCAATATGGACAGTAATTTGAGCTATTAACTATTTCTGTTAAATTAGATCACAATACAATACAGCCATTATTGATATGTTTGTTGTGTTTAATCTTCCAGCCCTACTTGGATATAAACTGTCATAAATACTATTAGTGGTGGCATTTAGTTCACAACTAAAAGAGTAGAACTTTCTCTTTTGTAAAAGTGGTTGTATTAGATGCAGAACAGTGTGCCTTTAAAAAAATATTTGTGTATGTGTAGCCAGGGCCTAAATATCCTGCCTTTCAAAGATTCTAATTGTAAACTATGGTTTTTCAAACTAAAAAGTGACTTAAACCAGAGTGTTTTGTTAATGAAATGAGAGGTTGAAGAATTTTAACTTCTGCCTGACATTAGCATCATTCGGTTGTCATTCCCTGCTCGTTTTATCACTTGAGGAGACGCTCGTGTTGCCGTTTGGTGAGGGCGTATTTGAAGAACTCGTACACGGACCAGCTGATGGCCGTGGAGGGCATCTGGTAGATCACTCTGGCCTGGACGCCTTTAAAGAAAGCCGCCGCTCCGCCCGTTCTGTAAACCGTCCGAAAAGCTTCCCCGAGCCCCGAGATGTGCCGGCCTCCCACCGCGCCCGTGCCCTGGGCCTGGAGGACGTGCACGGCCTGGGCCTCCTGCGTGTTGAGCAGCGTCTTGCACACGTCGAGGGGAGTGGTGGCGGCGGCGGCTATCGCTCCGGCCAGGGCCCCCGAGACCACGTGGGAGGTGGGGTTGTACTGTCTGTGGGGATTGAGCGTCTCCTGCAGAGACTCGTAGGTCATGAAGTGCAGAGCCTGAAAGGGCACGTTCATGGTGAGCTGCGTGGTGTAACTGCGGTAGAAGGCGGCCGGACCCTCGCGCCGGAGCAGAGACGAGATGCAGTGGACCACGCCGCGGTACGGAGAGTTGAACATCTGCATGCGCTGCTTCACCACTGCAACAAGAGCAGAGACGAGTTAGAAGGAGACGGACGACCTGTGTTGAATTTTAATGCCACTTTTCCATACTGGCAACAATTAAGGATATTGAAAAAATCTGTACTGCTTGAAGTCGAGGAGCTGATACAGAAAAGATACTGAGTGCAGTAATTTAGCCATACCAAAGTGTCTGAGTTTTAATTATTTTGGGAAGATTTGCACGTAAAACTTTAGCCTAACAGTTTAAATAAGAATGTAAATTATAAACATTTTGACATTTACTAACAAAACTGTAATACTTTAAAGGTGATTTTGACACTATGACATGTACATTTTAATAGTACACCCTGACCTGTCAATTTAAACCCTGGATAACAGCATAGTAAAAGTAACGGGATCATGCTACGAGCTCACCAAAGTTAGCTTAGAAAAAAAAAAAAGAGCTTGTAGCTGGTAGATATCTGTGACTATTTGTCTGCTGTATTGTGCAGAGGCCAATAAGGCTGTGCCAAATCATATCACCAGTATAATTTTCTTTTATAATTAGTAGGAGCACACTGGCAACATGTCTAAAATTAGTCCTGAGTTCGACTCCCGGGTCAGGTGGGGCCTTTCTGTGTGTTAGTAACATGACCAATTACTGTCACAAGCTCTGGAGAGGGTCCCTGGGCAAAGCTCCTGAATGGCTGCCCACTGCTCTACTGGAATGAATGAATAAAGAGTAACTTAAACTTCAACAGGGTGGGTTCAAACCTCCCTCTGAACTGTAGGCCCTGGTGTCTCAGAATACAGTGTAGTAAAATAAATTTACAGGATTTTTGTCTTATTTTGCTCATTCCAGTCTTGTTGTGTTAGTTGCTGTTAGTGTATAATTTAGTTTAATAGGTTTTTTTTAACACTGTTCCTCTACCATAGGACCTGAAATGAGTGTGGTTAACTGGTTTTAATCTGACACTGGGGTTTCACATCTGCCCATTTTGTTTCATTTGAATGCACAGCCTTTACTGTAATAAAACTACCCTTTAGGGGGCACTACAAGACAGAAAAAGTACCAAATGTGTTTACCCTTGTATTAACTGTTCATTGCTATTAATAGCTCATTGTTTAGCCAATGTGAAACGCTAATAAAAACTGAAAAATGTGCTACTTTTTATAAGCAATGTGATGAAATTGCATTAAAGTAACGTTTGTTTGACATGATGATAAAGTGTTCACAGACAAAAACTGGAGAATATGACGCGGTAAAGTTCTGCGTTACCTTCAGCTGGGTTCATGATGGCGTCATGGAGGACAGTGGCCATACATCCTGCCGTCCCTGCAGAAAAACAAACCAACAAACAAACAAAACCGTTAATAAGCACAGTTGCTACTTAGAATCAAGATAACACTACAAACTAGGACAGTACAACGATGATACTGGGAAATGTTATGTATGATATGTTAAATATTGTGATGACTATATTATGATATTTAAATGCTCTCTTTAATGTGGGAAAAGTTTAACTGAATTAAAATAAAGATAAAGGCTCTGGAGTAGAAACAAACAAACTAAAAAGTAATAACTGTACCAGGACTAATCCAAGGCTAAATCAGGACCAAAACAATGACTTAACAAGGTCTAAACTAGAAGTCAATTCAGGACTTATTGTATTGTGTTACTAGGTTGCACCACAGTTTGATTTAAGGCTCAGATTAGACAATTATTTTGAAAGGCAAAGAGTAAATAGGCAGATGTTGTGTAACCCTATTTTATAAGAAACACTGTTAGGCTCCTGGAGAACTCCTAAAGCCATATCCAGGTTTTGACACACGGCAAGACAAAAATGAGAGTGACTCAAAACTGTGCCGTTTGTCCAACACTATGGCCACTTTCATATTAACACACAATACCACAGACAATAGACAATAGACAATACCACACAATTGTTGCCGTTTCCTTTATTCTTATTCCTTTTTTTTTTGGCTCCTCATCCTGTAAGTGGCAGTCAGTCAAAAGTCAGGACATGTTTATCGGGCTATTTTTTAAAAAAAATCTTTTGTTTCTCCTCTTGCTTTGCCATTTAATCTGAGATACTATAATTTATCATGTCAACAGGTAAAACAAGATTTGTCTGAGAACATGTAAACGGCTTGAACTGTAATAATGCAAGAGTAGTAACATTTTAACTAGTTAAGAGATTAAAAAAAAAAAAAAAAAGAAAAAGACTAAAGTCCTGTTTTTTCCTTATTTTAAACCATTTTTAAGTCTTTCCTTTGACGACGTGTTCAGGTTATAGACGGTTATTGGTTTTACCGTTGGCGAAGTGGCTGTTGGCTCCCGGATGGATGGCATCACTGAGGGAGAACTTGATTTTCTCGTAGCTAGCGAAGTACAGAGCGTGAGCGGGCCCTGCCCCGACAGCGAGCACGTTCACTCCTCTGATTGGTCGCCACAAGCCCTCCGTCCGAACGATCTGCCGGAGAGCGTCCATCACGTTTCTGTAGCGTGCTGCCGGCTCCGGGTGAAGGCTCTGCATTCGAGTCTGAAATCAAACACAAACCACAATCAGGCTTAACGCGCTCTCTCTCTCTTAAAATAACGAAGACTTTAATGATTTGTAACTATTGCAAAGGTTTTTATTAATTTTGGATTTATATAAAGTTTTTTTTTTGCTTTATTTGCCAGTGTAGTTTAAACAGACAGGAAACAGGGTGAAAGAGGGGGTGACAATGAGAAATGACCTGAGCCGAAATGGAACCTGGGTAACTTGAGTATGTGGTATCCACCAAGCTAGAGCTAGTATCCAACAATTAGATTTTTTTTTTAAAAGCATAGTTTGTGAGAGTAAAGTTTTATTAGTCCAAACCGAGTACAGTCACTATTTCCTCACATTAACAGCAAGCAGACTAGGCTCTCAAAGCTACGTTGATTTTTCAGGGGGTTTTTTTGTTCAGTGACTTGACATTTCTTAACTTTAACAGAACATCCGTTGCATTTTGTTTTACTAGGACTGTAGTCAACCAAAGGAAACCCTTACCTAGAACATGATATATGTATTATCAGACACCGGCTTAAAACTCTTTATTTGGACTGAACTCACTTTTACTACGGTACTTGACACTAATAATTTTGTAATGCACACCTGGACTGTTCTTATGCAGATTAATAGTGTCCCTTGGTGAGAATAACAAACAAAAACACTTGCATGGTTAGCATTTTAATGGACCTTACGCCTGACGCCTTTCTGGCTGGTTAACTTTGTTGTTACATATGAAAAGAATATAAGTGAACCCCGGTTGTATTTGATGCATGTGCCTGTTGTTAATTAGAGCAGTTTTCCCTTCACGGTCACCATAAACCGTCAGCAAAGTAGTGTAGTAAGTGAGGGGCTACAAAACCTGCTCAGAGCTGGAGCTGTGGTGCGTTTACTTACTGTCAACCCAAAGAACTCTGCTAAAAGTATCCTAAGGGACTATTGACGTGACCTTATTGATTACTTAGTCAGCCCTACTTATTATCATCATTTACAGTAAAACATGTCTAATCAGTGCTTTATAGAGAAAAAGGAGGATGAAATCTCTCATTGTAGTAAATTAAATGTACACTATGTTGAGTACAACAATCATAATTAAACGACAGCAAAATGAGTCAAAAAGGGTAAACGGAGGCAATGGTAAATTTCTCAATACAGATGTAATAAAGAATAACTTTATGCCAAAGATGTTTTTTGTACCCTGCTGTTAATGTTATTTCACATTTAAAGTCTGTAGATTTAGGTTCTTTCACTCACAATACTATCCCTCAGAAACATAACACACTAAAGACGCTTAGTTCATATCAAAAATCACCAAGTAGCTATACCCCAGAGACCGCATTATATCAGTTATGTGCTATATTGACATTTTAGTACAAACTCAAGGATGAGATTGTTAATAATATGGAGAAAATATTTCAATAATGTTAAATATTTACACTGCTACAGGCTCAGATGGAAATCCATGTTGGTCTTTTCTGGGAAACTGCAGGAATGTGCCCAGTCATTGTTGATGTGAGCCATGAACACAAGGCTGTTTTTTCAACACAGTTACAAAACAAAAGAGGGAACAATTTCAAATAAACACTCAACGGGCAGTTTTTTGTCTACAAAAGGAGCATTGATTTGTGACATAACTTGCTTCCCGTTCTGGTGAAATATTGTACTTTAATTTATGATGCAGGATGTTACATATTTGTACATGGGTTGTGCTACATAAATGGTGTAGAAAGTTTTCCCAAAGCTTTATATATTTGTTCAGTGCCTAAACTAAGCATTTTAGTATAGTTTTAAATATTGAAAGGTTAAACCTGACTCGTTTGTAGCATTAAATAAATATCAACAGTAACACTCTGACTTTATTGTCTACTTTATATGAGTTATAAACACCTCAACACAAGTAAGAACAATGGCAATATGGCAATAATTCAAATTTCTGTATCTGCATGGAAATGTACTTAGGGTTTTCTGCACCAGATTTATCTGCAGTCTTCCTTCAATAGCATTTTTTAAAGAAATCATTTTCCAGGACATTTCTTTTCATCATATAGATTGTTATGGCAAAGTAAACAACTGTTTGTATCGCAATAATGAATCTGACCGAAATTTTACCTTGTAAACTAGTTGTACTTTAAATAATCTACAAAGTGCTTTTATCGACTTAATGTGAACATCAACATCTGCATTTTAGATTTAAGTCTGTATTTGTGTGTATTACCAATTAGGTAAGGTAGGTAATTTAATGAAGAACCCATTTAATTTTGTGTCTTTCATATGTGTTACTGAAGCAGATCTAGAAGTGACATCAACTCCACAAACTACAGCAGACTCAGAGGATCAGTTTCCCAATTGGTTTCAAGCAGGGCACTAACTTTAAAAAAAATGACCACTTTTTTTAAATTTTATTTCCAAAGCTTGAAAACTGTTCTATAAATTTCAAATGAACTGTGAAATGAACTGGAAACATTGGATTAAATGCGAGGTTTTTATAGATGTTTTCAAAAGTAAATGGCTTTAGTAGAACATTAGCCCACTGTCCAATGGCCATGGGCTTACTACAGAGAATCATGTGGTAGGTTTGGGATTAGTTTCAGAAAAAAGGCAAATCGAGCTTCAGTCACACAAACAGCAGCTGATGCAGTAAAACTAGTCATTTCTCTCATGTGAGAGCTGTAGTTCAGGTTTGACTGATTTTGTATCTTGTAACTCAGTGATATTTGGCCTGTACAAACAGAACAGAGACCATTTCTACAACAGTTGCGTAACCATGGTGCAACATATACAGTGAAAAAAGTACAGGGCCTAAAATTGGCCCTTGTGGGACACCACAGTTGAGTGGAGTTGTATCTGAGGAATAAGTTCCAGGATGAACAGGAGTTCATCTGTACTCTTTTGGTTCAGAAAAATGTGGTATATCAGGAAGTCACTAACAGTTAAGTAACACTGAGATTAAAAATAATTCAACAGTGAGGAAAAACTGAATCTTAGGAGAGTCCTTGTTGAGTTTGTTTTTTTTTACTAAGGAAACAGAAGTTATGACAATGGTGACAATATAGGATTGCTTCAAAAGAAAAAAAAAACTAACTAACTAAGGTCTAATATTTGTCCAGGTTTTATACATGCTTCATAATCACAGGAACAGTAAACTTGATTAATGCTTTCTCAACTTACTTTTTTTCAGTAACAGTATTTTGTAACACAGAATTTCCTAATTTCGGGGATAAACAAAAAAAAAAAAAGAAACAGATTTCTGTGTAAGAGTAAAAGAATAGAATAGGGAACTTAATAATTCTCGTAAAGTTGTTTTACAGCTTTCCTTTGAAGCAGACATCACACAGTTTTAACTGTACATCACAAGGAAGTCAAGAGTCTGAATTTATCAGCAGTTCACTTACTGGAAACAGCAGCTGTTTTCCATGTAAAAATATTTCAAAATGAGAATAATAACTTTTTATAGAAATGTGACTGACACACAGTATTTCGCTGTAATCAAGTACAGCAAACAATGATGATAAATTATGCACTGTCAAAGTCAAGAGGAAAAAAAACTGTCTCCTTCAAATCGACTCAATACGAAAACAACAGAAAGGGTCCAAAAAGCAAAACGTCTTGTCACAGTTCAACAGATAAAGGGCAGGTTTCCCTTATCTTTAGGTTCTTCACATATTTGATTTACATCACACAGATAAGGTAAAGGACAAGCACTAGAACGGGAGCAGACTGAGTTTTATATTAGACAAGGCTTTACAAATGAAGAAAAGAAGTGTACTCATAATATTAAAGATTAGTGCCATTGCTGCAAAGGTTTCTTGTTATTACCTAAACAGCCAGGTAAAACGTGATTTATGATAACAATACGTCCCTCTTTAATGAGAACTTACTGTCCTATGACCCAAAAAATAACCATAAAACCACTAATATGTCCCAGGTTTGTACAGACCATGTCCCCAGTGTTGCCAATACCAAACACTGCAAAAACACGTAGTAAACTTTTGTCTGCAGACTTTGGTCATTCAATTCATTAGCAATATGATGGTTTTAAACTAGAACTCTGATAAATGGTTGTAAAAAGCAGTAGCTTTTTTGGGAACAGGTACATCTATAATGTCCTTAAATTAAACCTGAAAAGGTCATGGTTTTCTGGACTTTTTTGGTTATTTAGCTCAAATGCACCAATACAGTTCTCGTTTAATGTTTACTGATTATATAAGGGTATCAACATTGTTTTAAATGGGGGACAAATTGGTAACGAGTGATTTTGTACCTGCTAAAAGACTCTCAGTGGGTTTGTAGAAAATATTAATTAGGAGTTTAGAGATCTAAAAGTGTGAGTTTCTATAATACGATTATTTTCAATTCCTTGGCTTATTTAATCTTTGTTAACAAACAGCTAATTCTAATGTTTTCTAATTGGCGTTCGTTGTCGTCATTTAAATATATAAAACTGCACTGTATCCATTCTGCTATATGCGTACGTCTCGTTATATTACGTTTTTCGGTTGAGTTTATTAGTTAAGTGACCTCTGATAGCAAGGTTACTGTTACTGTTGCTAGCATGTGGCTAACTCGAGCGCTGGCTTGAACCGAGGCCTACGTTTGAGTCGCTACCCGATTCGCACCGAGCCGTTGCTCACTTACACAAACAAATTCGACATTATTTAACCGCTCGAAAAAGTTTACAATATTCTTATCCTTGACGTAGCTAAAACAACGACTTACCGAAGCTAAACAATGCTAATGCAACACTTTTATATAAACTTTAGAGATAAAATTCAAAGAATTTTATGAATTAATAAAAACTCGATGGCCTGTTATTTCCTTGTCCCATTTTTATTTACACAGTTATTGTAACAAGGTAACCCCGTGTTTTCAAATACCTACTTAATCTTAAAAATAAGTAGCTCCAGATACGCGGTAGATCGAATGGATTTCTTACATTGTTTGTCCTAGCAATGTTGCCGTATCAAAATGGCATACCGGCCAACGCATGCGCAGAATACTTTTTATGGTAAGCGAGGTAACGGCGATGGACACCGATCAGGCAGCAATAGTTACCGTTCACTTTGCCATAAACAAGGGTCAAACTAAATTGTCTGGCTAAAGAATAATATTAAAACGATACAAATATACGCACCGTTTTACATAAATGATAAAAAGTCGAATAAAAATATAAACCTGTGAATGTTTTTGGCTTAATACCTTGACACAGTCGATTGGATACATCAGGCAGTGCTCCATGATACCAGCCACGGCTCCTGCCAACATGTGAGTGCTGGTGGCTGCTCCTTGAGGCAGCCCTTCATAGTCTATTTCTGGCTCCACTGATGTCGAGCAGCTCTCCGCCGGTGTGGCTCGATGAAAGACTGGGGCAAAGTCCGGCTCCATTCTGGGAGAAAAAGCCCCGGGAAATCCTCCAGTTGCGTCCATAATTCTGCCGCCCAGCCATCGGATTTCTCCCCTGTCGACGCCCTGTGTTTCCACGGACGCTCGCCGGGATACGAAACCGTCCGCTTCCATTAAAAAAAGACAGGGAGAAAGGCGGAGGTCGTAGCCAACCCGGCCGGTGGCTGTCTTGGCGGGTCAAGGACTGAGACCAGGCGGCGAAACTGGGATCCGGGATGGGAGGGGCTTGAGAGAGTGCGATGGTGATTCATACTAAAAGCTGATTCGCTAGAACGCTTGTCGATTATCAGTGGGCTTCCCTAATTGGATGATTATTGGTTGACTAACCAATGAACGAGCCGAGATGTTTAAAGAGGCGGAGACAAAACAATGGGCGGAGATTAGATTTCGTAACTTTGGGAAGTCACATGGAAATGTCCAGAGTTTCGTTTTACGGCGAAGGTCCCAGATTGGAATCTTCGCGTTTATTAGTTCCATTGTAATTTGGGGAACATCGACTAGAGACAGAGACATGCCCATTACAAGGTCCAAAAGATATTTAATGATATTCACATATTGGGAGAAACAAAGATAAACTCGTGTTCACACAGGGAAGAAATTCTAGTCTAAAGCTGAATTTAAAATTTAATCATAAGGAAGCAATCTGAAGTTAGTGATCTGCTTTTGTTTAAAACGGACAAAGTAATTTCACTTCTGCAAACATGAGTCTGGACAGCAGTATAGGTCACAGCAGAGGCTGATGTAAGTGTGTAAAAGAAAACACATTTTTAATTTAAAAATTACTTCAAATCTGTGAGAGGATTTACCTGACTGTCAAATAATTGACATGTAAATTCTGATGTATAGCTCTAGGAATATTGTACATTAATTGAGATTCCAGCATCCTTTAAGTATTGATATTGAGCATTATATATTGTATTGTACATATATAGGGCGGTCCTAACACACTTGGTTCGAGTGAGGTGCCCTTTTTTAATGTTAGAGCAACTGCCCCTCAAAGTGTCTGTGCACATCCCTTTTCATCAGGTAGTCTTGCAGGTTTTCATTTGGCTTGACCCTTTCTGGCGCTTTGCTGTCTGGTGGTGGTTGGTTGGGGTATTGCACTGACAGGGCAGCCATGGCTGAAGTGTGAGTGCAATACAGTTAAAGCCACATTTAAATCTTTGAACATTTTCTGTGACATAGGATACAGCCCCAATAGACGGCCTCAGAAAGAATAAAATAAAGAGATTGACTGCACAGAAATATTCTGATGAGGACAAACTTTTTATTGACCAAATTATTGGGAGAAATGCAAATCTTACATACATGTTTACAAAGTCATGTAGGACATGCAGTGGTGTGACAAAGTAATTTGCCCTGTTTTAGATTCCTCATTTTTTGCACATTTGTCACACTTAACTGTTTCAGCTAATCAAACTAATTTAAATATTAGACGAAGATAACTCAAGTAAACACAAAATACAGTTTTTAAGTGATGATTTTATTTATTAAGGGAAAAAAGCCATCTAAACCTACCTAGCCCTATGTGAAAAAGTAATTGCCTTTCTAATTCATGAATTACCTGTGATTAATCACATTTTTGGAAAGCTGAGTTAAGTTTTACTAGCAAGGCCTGATCACTGCCAGACCTGTTAATCAAGAAATCTCTTAAAAAGAACCAGTCTGACAAAGTGAAGTAGGCGAAATGAAGCAAGAAGAAATTTAAGAAATTCAGGAACAAATTAGAAAGAAAGTAATTTACATCTATCTGTCTGCAAAGGGTTACAGAGCCATCTCTAAAACTTTGGGACTCCAGCGAACCACGATGAGAGCCATTATCCACAAATGGAGAAAATGGTGAACCTTACCAGGAGTGGCTAACCTATCAAAATTACCCCAAGAACGCAGCAACAACTCATCCAATAGGTCACAAAAGAACCCACAACAACATCTAAAGACCTGCAGGACTCACTTGTCTCGGTTAAGGTCAGTTCATGACTCAACCATAAAAAAGAGACGGGGCAAAAATGGCATCCATGGCAGAGTTCAAAAACCACTACTGACCAAAAAGAACATAAAGACTTGTCTCACTTTTGCCAAAAACATATATTCTGTGGATTGACAAGACTAAAGTTAAACTTTTTGGAAGGTATGTGTCCCATTACATCTTGCGTAAAAGTAATGAAAGCATTTCAGAAAAAGAACATCAACAGTAAAATATGGTGGTTGTAGTGAGATGGTCTGGGGCTGCTTTGACGCTTCAGGACCTGGACAACTTGCTGTGATTAATGGAACCATGAATTCTGCTCTCTACCACAAAATCCTGAAGAAGAGTGTCCAGCCATCAATCTGTGACCTCAAGCTGAAGCGCACTTGAGTGCAAGTCCACCTCTGAATGGCTTAAAATAAACAAAATGAAGGTTTTGCAGTGGCCTAGTCACAGTCTGGGCATGAATCTGATGAGATGCTGCGGCATGACATTAAAAAGGTCACGCCGCAAATCATTGCCAGTTATCGCAAACGCTTTATTGCAGTTATTGCTGCTGAAGGTGGCACAACCAGTTGTTAGGTTTAGTTACTTTTTCACATAGGGCTAGTTAGGTTTGGATAGCTTTTTTCTCTGAATAAAAAACATCACTTAAAAACTGTATTTTGTGTTTACTTGAGTTATCTTTGTCTAATAATTAAATTAGTTTGATGATCTGGAACAGTTAAGTGTGACAAATATACAAAAAATAAGAAGGGGAAATGACAGAGGTACATATAAGGGTGACCTAACAGCTGCAGCAAAAGCCAGTAACTTCATGACTTGACTGCTCTTTGCCCTCAAACGTCCTCAAACAGCACAAGTCCTGGTTCTTCATAATTTTATTAACACAGAACCTGGTTCAATGGAAGTCCCCGTACAGTGTAAAAGAGGGCTGCACAATATGTGAACTATATTGAATATTGCAATAATGATTTGACCAGTGACCATTAAATGCATTTTGACATAGTATTTTGTATACTACTTCCACAATATTGTCAATGTTAAAAGTGTCTCATTGTAAGCCAGCTCAAAAGGGTCTCTTCTGTACTTGTGTCCGAAAATAAACTCTTGCCCTTGGACTTACGGTAAATGAAGTGGACAAATGTTCACTTCCATATAATCTGGCCTCATATCTTGTCCATTTACGGCCAAAGGCCAAATGAACTTTAAGCCCTATATGTTTAGTTTGTCCTATACATTGTTGCACAATATTTCCCAAATCTATATGTTTAGCTGATGTTTCCTCTTTCTTGTTATTTTAAACAAAAACTATTGCGCCACACTTTCTGTATAAAACGGCACTGTGTCCTCGGTATCGCTACCAGTGCCTCTTCACAGTCTGCAGCATTCACTGAAGACGGACGACCTCTCTTCTAAAACAGGTAACACTGCGTTATATTTTACGGCTTAAATAGAGTTTATGTTCAAAGAAATGTGTGCAGACATAGAGAAGGAATCTTGTTCACTGCAAAGAGTGAGACTTAAACATTTGAGGTAATAAAGGACACACAAAATAATTGAGAAAATGTTACAGGTATCATTTTGAATTCAAATCTTAGAATATGTGAGTTAAATTTACCTCCTTCACCAAACACTAACCTGAGTCTGGACTTGGACTGTTTGGATGTTTTAACTGTTCCCTTGTATCTATTACATTGTATTCTACACTGGTTCTAGTCCTGACATGGTCTTGACCCGCTCTTGATAGCACAAAGTCTTGGTCTTGAATTGGTCCAGATACGCTCTTGCCTTGAACATGTCTTGGTCTTTTAAGGAATCACCCCTTCATCTTGGACCTTCTTAGAGTCTATTAATGATTAATGACAAATTGATTTCACTGGATTATGTTTGACCAGTTCATGATGTGTTTGATGTTTTTGCAGATGGCTCGTTTGTGCTTAACGGCTGTCCTTCTGGCCGTGTTTCTGTCAGCTCAAAACAGTGAAGCTGTTCTGAGTAAAAATGAACTGGCCAGACACGTGGCTGATCTCTTGAATGTGTGAGTACCACGCACCTTAACGTTTTTACATTCTTAACATCATGATAAAATAACGTAAGCTAACCTGATCTAATTATATGTGTCAGTGAGAGGACAGAGAACATTAGCTGCTGCCTTAATGTAAATCTGCTGTATACTTCATAGTATTACTTTGTTCTTCTACAGGTACAAACCAACTTATCGAGTTCATGGGTAAGTAGCTAATTACAGTACATCCAATAAAATCAGCCACGACAACAAACTGAAGTACTTATTAAATCACATTTACTCAGCAATATGTTTGACTATTTTACTTGTTTGACAACCACATAGTACAACTATTTGAAAGCAGTTAGATTTGATATCTGTGCTGTGTGGAGTTTCTCCTGAAGAGGCTTGTGTTTCCACTGAGCTATTTCCTTTTGGGTTTCTTGCGGACGTCTCTGTTTCTGTAGCAGACGTCTCTCTGTGGAAACACAAGTCTTCAGAACAAACTCACCCAACAGAAGCAAACTGAGCACACCTGTGGAAATGAGGCCTAACATATATATATTTTCTACACAGTACACCACCCATGTTCAGTGTGGCCGTAAGCATCCCCTTCAACCCCCTGACGAACCGGTACGACTTCCAACAAGTCACTGCAGCAGACCCTCCACAAAACGTGAGGAGCGCCATGGACAGGTGTCAGGTGTACACCGGGACTAGAGTGGTGGCAGCCACTCTTCTCAAATGGCCCGATGTCACAAACCAGTGCCCCAACGAGCCTGTGGGGTGGGACTACGTCAAACAGATGTGCCCTAACGCTCGAACGTGGGCTGATCTGAAGCAACAGTGCACCAGCAGCATCGAGAAACGCCTCAAAAGGATGGATAACGGTTTAGTGGATCACGCCGAGTATCGTGTCCTTCAAAACTTTAACACATTGCTCAATCGTATAAACCGAGGCATAATGGGAACTGACTTGATGCTGTTTTACGTTTACAAAGCCCCGTGCGATTCAAGGTGTTCGAGCACTAACAGTCGCTTCAGCATCCTCCACCAGATAGGCAGCATCAGGAGGTGGGGTACCTACGCTGTCGTGTTTTCAAACATTTTTGAGCCTGTTAGAACAACCGTAACCAGAGCGCAGCTGGAGCAGAACCGCCGTAACGCTCTCATGAATCTCGGAAGTGTGATAAATGGCGTAGGTAATGTCTACCGCTGCATCGAAGGGACCAATCAGTGCAATAGCTGCTCGACTGTTGGAGGGGTTGACGATAGCTGCGTTAGTAATGCACGCAGCCACAGCGTCCCTCCTATAAGGCAATAAACAGTGCACAGTGGAGACATATGTTAGTAAAATGAGTTGTTTTCATGTGAATAAGGCATGTTAATGACCTTAACAATTGAAAAAAACTGTATTATGTTGTTCAATAAAGTTTTACTCAGCATTATTTTTCTTTGTGTTGAGTTGTGGAATCGTGAAGACAGAATGTTCAGGATTTACTTTAAATTTGTATTAATCATCACTTAGTGGACATCCCTGTTATTCTTCACCTGTGTTGATTAAAGATATGCACACACTGTTCTCCTTTTATGACAAAGTCAATGTCCTGGTAGCACTTACAGGAACAACAAGCAGACAAGTTCTGTCCGATAGAAGGTAATTAGTGTTGAAAGCTTTACATATCAATATGCATAACTTTTTACCTTTAAGACATAGCCTCCAAGTCATTAACATAGCTGCATGACATCAAACAGTGCCAATAGTCCTACATAACAAGTCAGGATCCTGAATAATTGCTGCAGTTAATTTTTTCAATATCTTTAGCATATGTGCCACAAAAACGTTGATACCCACGTTTATTTCCATGTTATGAAGCCCATTGATCAGGCACACTATAAAAGCGCATGAGGTCTTTTTTACCACTGCTTAGTTCTGCCAAATGGGCTTAAAGGTTGGACAGACCGACGACATTTTTGCAGACAAAATGTCTACGATATAAAAAAAATTCAATTGTAGGAGACCTGTCAGCTAAATACCAGGCATTTGTTTTTGCATTGCAGTTCAGGCAGAAAATCCTTTTTGGGACCCATGAGATTTTTTTGCTGCAAATCAATTATGCGATACGGCCTATGAGCCTTTTGCCAGGTGCAAGATCCCTTATATCCTGTTATGTTTTTAGAAAGACAAGGGTTTGAGTTCACCTAACGAATGAGCCTTTCTAAGGAAACGTCGTTAGCCTTGTTTCCGCTAAAGCAGGACAGTTAAGTTGCATCACCAAAAATGTTGCCAAAAAGACCCATAGACTCCTGGACAGGCTCCAAAACAGACTCCCAGATGGCATCTGCAATAAAAAAAAAAAAAAAAGAATAAACTATTCAGTCGTGACTTTCTTTAATTGAATTTTAAGTGATATTTGCCATGATGAGTGCCTCCACCACAAAGTACACTATCAGTTAAGGCTGAACCGATGAGGGCTGCCACCCAAAGATGCTTTCTTCTCATGAATTAAAACACTGCATTTATTGTCTACATTGCATTCACCACAATTCACTGCATTCAGTCACCACACACACAGAAGAATTTTAAACATCTAAGCCATTCTCAGGAAAATCCGGTAGCACAAATTGTCTCAAAAAAGCAAGCTATAGGCTACAGTGGATGAGTATGGCCTAAACGTGCAAACACAATGTTTGAAAAATCGGAATAATTGTTGAGAAAAACGCTTGTTTACACTTTGTAAATGTTTGACTTGAGGACAGAACAGCTAAGAGCATAGGTACAAGATTATAACAAAGAAATATAACAATTACTAGAACCTAGATGGAGGCAGATGTGCACTGTGGTTACCCATGAAAGAAACAACCAAAAGGACATTTTCAGGATAATATAACAATGATAAGGATGCAAAACAAGACTTTGGTTGACTTGATTAACAGTCTATGTAGGAGCAGATTAGACTATAAATGGACTGCCACAGTGTCTTTGTTTCCTGAAAATGTTGTCATTTGCTTATCACACACCTGTTCACACATCCAACCTCAGTTGAGCTCCTGTGTCCTGGGTTGCCCCTCCTGTTCTTACTGACGTTGTGTCCTTGGGCTAGACTTCACCTGCCTTGAGGAATCTCTCTGTTCACCTCAGGTTTGAATGTGTGTGAATGGAAGCATAGAAGCAAAAAGCACTTTTTTTTTTTTGCCATTTTAGGTCTACCTAAGAATATGTGAATATGTAAGAATACATCTTTTTCCAACTGGTGAATTTAATGGCTTAGGTTGAGACACAGGGACGGGTGAAATTCTATTTGTATTTATAAGAAGCTTTATAATACTCGCTGGAATGGCATCAAAACAATGGCAATTCTTTTAGAGTGACTGTTTAATGTGTTCAGATCAAGACATTAATTGCCCAATACCATTAAAAACGTTGGCTCGCGTTCCTGAACGATTGGCTTGAACCCATAGAATGTATAAATAATGGAAGCAATGTCTCCATTTGGTCTAATTCGTCCAAATGACCGCCAATGAACAGCGCTTCCATCTTGGATATTTTGACTCCTCCTACAGAAGATATTACTAAAATGGGCAGAGAGGGCAGCGTCTAAACTGCTCCTGGGCGGGCTTTTCAAATATCCGGTTCAGAAACATGCCCCTCATCTCAGAGCCGACCGGAGCTGAACAAGCTCTGTCAGACATCTGTCTCTGTGTTGGCCTCCCTCCTTTATGTGTGTATGCAGACAAATTATTGTTATCATCCCATCAGTTGGATGCAAGGCTATGTGCAGCCCTTTTTTTGTAAAATGCTACATCTGTCATACATTTTCTTAGCAGCTCACATTTGTTGATTTTACAGTAATTAAGCCCATTTTAACTTTGACAAAAACGTTTTGAACAAAGTTAATGTCATTACTTGGGTTTTATGTTATTTTCCTCTATTCACTTGGATAGTTTGATCCTTGATTGATGGATTTATGTAGGTTTCAAAAGCTGACAAATTACAAGGATTGATGTTATAACAGAGCAATAAATCAAACATTTTTTTCTGTTTGTCACTTGAATAAGTAATAAATTCAGAGTTATTTAGCATTAAGGAGTACTTACGTTTATTTTACATTACATTCAATTACATTTAGTTACATTTATAAGTTACATCTGGCCCTTTGAGGATAGCCATTATGCTGATGTGGCCCTCGGTGAAAATGAGTTTGACACCCCTGCTCTACACTATCAAACCATTATGTCTTATCAGGTGCACCTGTGGCCACTGCAGCTCTCTGTCCCCGGTAGAAAATGTGTGTTGTAGGGAGATACCAAAGGTATGGCTATGAAATAAGACAAGTTCAGAGTGTGTAAAGTCCACTTGGTTCATTTAATATCACAATAATATGCACAAAACACACAACACCCACATAACAAAAGACATATTTTTACATTGTCAAATTGGACAATTAACATCCCAACAAAGTAGTCATAAACATGCTTGCTTTCTCGTAATATAGGTAATGCATAGGTGTGACCAGGTTGGTGGAGTGGGCTGCATAACAGCCCATCCAGGCTTTGTGGCAGAAGCACTCAACCCTTATGTGTTACAAGCTGTATATGGCACTTATCTTCAGGTATTTGGGGAAATGCAAGAGCCAGTCCTAAACAGGTTAGTTACCAGAAGTGATCAATGTTTTTATAAATACTCTTTAGATATAGGCACTCCACTTACACATACATGTGTACCACCTCTCTTTCAGCTGTTATAGACGCCTTGCTTACCGCAATGTGGTTCGGTGGTGCTGGGGATACCTTGGGGAGCATGTAAGGGTGGTTATACCTTCTTGCACAGTCACCAGGATAAGAGAGGAGTTTCCAGAAGAAGGACCTTACAGAGGGTTCCTTCCCCCTCTGGATTTTTAAATAACTATGTTTGGACATCAATAAAATAAATAAAACAGTAAACATACATATAGAAGCATTTATACCTGGAGTTTCACATTACACAATTGTAAGAAAAAAAGGATTTGCTTGTTGGGGGATATATAGAGCAGCATGTACAAGTGATCATAACTTCATGCTCTATTGCAAAAGATGAAAGTATATTGACTGTATTGAACTGCATTGTAGTGTTTCGAAAACAATTAGTCTTAATTTAGTCACCAAGTACTTTAAAGCAAAGTCTAAACCCTGTAGTGCTAATTGGTGCTGTTAAAGCGATGTGAAGTAAAGCTGTCTTCAAGACCAGAATGTGAGAAATGATCCATAACAGAAAACTTGAGGGATAAAGATCAATCATCAATGAAGTAAAAGACGCAGGAACAGTAACCACGTCCTTTTGGAAGGAAAAAAAATGTATTTCTTCAAGTAGACATAATTTTAATGAAAATAAAATCATAGATTATGTATATACCTCATGTATTCTTAAAAAATCGTGACCTGTGTCTGCTCACTGCCTCTTTCTTGTTGGGCCGGACAAACTCAGCACAGAGTTTTTCAGGCACTGGCATTTGTCCAGAGAAGTCCTGGTACATTTGAGGGTCTTCAACCACATGGTGGAACAGCAGCTCCATTAATTTGTCAATGTAGCCTTTGGGTAAGAGAATTGTTACTATTAATTTATATCTTTTCTAAGATAACTGAAGTATAACTTACCTGAGGTGGGATTGGTCTTTAGAGGTCTCACTGTAAATTCTCCATGCTTGAACTTTGGGTACACAATGGAGAATCTCAGATTACCAGCAGCAGTAGTTGCTTGTATTCTGTCTGCATTTTCATTATAGTGCATTGCTGCAAGCTGTAATCGTCAAAGAAAAAAAACAACTGAAGCAATCTCTAACATGACTTGCAATAATAAATAACTTTATGTTTTAAATATAGTCTTTACAGTGAAACATTGTAGTTTAGCAGCACTAAATGTCTAATCCATTCTCTTGTTTACCTGCACAACATTCCTTTGAAGGAGAACACCACATTTTTGGGAGAGAACTTCAAGATGAGACTGTGAAAAGACTCGATCCCAGAAGTGTGGTATTGTGGACTTAGTTTTTTTTATGTCTTTTACAAGACGGGGAGATAACAGAATAGCTGCAAGTTTCTCACATGCTGAATTATGATTACAGCATTATTTATTCTTATGACTATTATAACTTTTTAATGTAATTGTTTGTGTATAGTTTGAGTTGACCAATCAGAGCTTAAGTTACAATGAGTATGTTATTATACATTTAGGCTGTCTGTTTCTGTGTCTGCAGCGAGCAGGCGGCCATCTTGGAAGACATTGTCAGTGATGTTCCTCTGGAGTTTGACTTCCTGTTTTCTCAGTCTCATGCTGAGGTCATCTCTGGGAAACAGGAAGGTAAAATGTCTTGTTCTTTTACTGATATTTCTGCAGAAAGGCTGAGAAGTTTTATTCTTATTTATACAACTTCTCATGTTTCTTTAGGAGTCTACGCGTGGATCGGTATAAATTTTGTGTTGGGACGCTTTGATCATGCTGACGAGGGTGAGTGTGCAGCTCTGATTATCCATTCAGCTTTTTTAAATCTAATGTCTTCCCATATACCCACATGATATACATTTCTGAACCGTGGGGCATTCATGTGTTAACTCGTTCAGAGGCAGCCACAGTCGAGGTGACGACCAGTTCCCAGAGTCGTCAGCCAATCAGCAGGCGGCGCACAGTGGGCATCATGGACATGGGCGGAGCCTCACTGCAGATCGCGTACGAAGTGCCTGGAGTCATCACATTCAACTCACCAGAAGAGGTACAAGAAGCTAAAGCTACATTTGATTATTTAATTCCAAGGTTTAAAGTTTAAAGCACATGAAAACAACAAAGTAGGAAAAATGGCAAATGAAAAAAGGGCTGATCAAATGATGCAAAACACATAAGACTTTCACTCAATCGTCCCTACAAAAATAGTCTTTGGTCTGGAGTAGGGCTGGGTGATATGGACTAAAAATGATATCTTGATATGTTCATTCATATCTCCATATACAACATATATCTTGATATAGAGCCAACAATTACATTTTCAAGGGCTTTGATTTAGATTTATATCAATTTTAAAAAATAGGGTTGTGTACTTAATTTTTATTAGTATTATCTTTGTTTAAATCTGAAATAATATTTATATGGGAGTATAAATATCTTTTATAGTTTATAGTATATAGTTTATTAAGATTATTATTTATTTATGAATTTATTATTATTAAGACTCCATGTATCTGGTGATAAATGAGCCCCAAAAAACCTTTTCATGTTCATTTGTGTTCCTTGGTATCAATGGTTACCTTCCAGCACACAAGAAAGTGCCATGACTATTATTTAATACATAATGGCTCTAAATATCAGCGTGTCTCTCAGGCCCTGTGAGGAGTCAACAGCAACTCAAGGGAAATAAACTACAGCTGCTTTAGCTTTTATTGACCAAACTCCTCTCGGTATCTCTCTGATCTCATAGAGTGAAGTTAGTTTGTACTTATTTCTGTGCGTGTTTAGCTCAGTCCATGAAGCAGTCCACAGCGGTGTCAGAGAGAAAGGAAGCGAATCAGTGTGGTGCCCTGAAATCACTGAACACAAGCTTGGTCTTAGCCACATGTGGACAGAAACTAGTGCAAAAAGTTAGAAGGCAACAGACAACTCTCAGATTTTTTACTAAAGAAAAAAAACAATAACTCAATAAAAAATAATTTTGCAGGCCAGATTATATTATGTCTGTTGAGAACCAGCCCTAAAATGTGCCCGGGGATATGAGATCGTCAATGTAAAAGGGTACATTGGTAATTCATCAAAGGAAAGGTTAGTGGCTGAATCATTGCTGTCAGATTTTTTGTGCTAATTACATTTGGCCAAAGCAGATGCAGAAAGTACATTTACTATATCAGCCGTTGACAGCAAACCTATAATATAATAAAAATCTATGCCCTTAACAGTTTTGTGTTGGGTGTTTATTTTTTCAGGAGGAGGCAGGTAAAAGTGTGCTGGCAGAGTTTAACCTGGGCTGTGATGTCGAACACACGCAGCACGTTTACAGAGTCTATGTCACGACTTTCCTGGGCTTCGGTGGAAACATGGCCCGACAGCGCTATGAGGACCAGCTGCTCAACAACACTTTGAGCAACAGGTGAGAATTTCCCATAAAGACACAGAATAGCTAGATAATGACCATAAGGACTGTTTGCCCTTTAGTTCAAATTGAAATGCAAAACAAAAGTCATCATATTTGAAATTGCTCATATTAATGAAAATTGTCTGTTCTTGTGGTGATGTCAGGCTACAGTCTCAGGCAGGTCTCTCTGAAGACAAGCCACTGTTAGACCCCTGTTTGCCGGTGGGTTTGTCAGACGCAGTTGTCAGGGGCAACCACACGCTGCACCTCCGCGGTCAGGGAGACTGGACCCGCTGTCAGGTTACTGTTCGGCCATTTCTGGGTTTACACAATGGCACCATGTCCCCGGGAGGAGTTTACCAGGTCAGACACAGGCAGCACACATCGCAACAGACTTTGCATAAGATCTGAAGACACAGACATCACACCATATTTTACATGATATCTGAAAGAAAATAATCCAATAATCTTCTTCTTAATCTTTTTTAAATAATCGTAGTTTGACTTTTTATGATGTTGTGCTTTAGGTCTTTTTTGAAAGAGATAATTGTCAGACAGAAAGGGCTTGGGATTTCAGTAAACAAATTTTTTTCAGCTCGGATTATCTGGGACACTCTTGACTAAGTGAGGCACTGATGATTTTCTTTTTGTTATCATCTTTTCTTTTTTTTTTTAATATTTTAAAACATTTTGTACTTTTCTAGCAAAAGTTCACAAGTACACATAACATGCAGATGACGTGTGTATAACATGTAAAAGGGGGTACTGTTCATTTTAGTTTTTAAATATCTTTTTTTTTTTAATTAAAATAATAAGAATTTTATGTCCACCGGCAGCAGTCCCCAAAAAACTATCCTGGGCTCTTTAGGGATCACATATCCTAAAATGTTCTTAAGTATTGTGATGATGCTTTCCTAGAATTGCCGTTTAGAGCAAGACCAGCATGTATACCCGTCCAAATATAGTCCTGCCCCTGCCTGTGGCTGAAGATTCGGCTCTCCCTGACAGGAGCCGGCTCTTCTCGTTCGCTACAAAGAATCGGCTCTTAGAGCCAGCTTGTTAGCGAACAACACATCACTAGAATTAACACTTATTATTAATATCTTAAACCAACATTTGTTCTGTTTTTCAGGCTCCTATAAACTTCAGTAACAGCGAGTTTTACGGTTTCTCAGAGTTTTATTACTGTATGGAGGATGTGCTGAGGATGAGAGGGGCATACGAAAGCCAGAAATATGCACGAGCCGCTATGGTAACAACAACCACACCACTAACACCATTTATTTGAAACTGTCTTTATGGTAACACTGTGTTTTTTTGTCCAGGATTACTGCTCAACTCAGTGGTCCACTCTTAAACAGCGTCTGGACAACAAACTCTTCTCTCAACAGGCCGACCTCAGCAGACTCAAGTACGACCACAGCTGCTTTTACAAACTGCTGAGTATTTCTGCCTTTCTTACAGCCCACTTTCAACTAAATGCAATACTGTGAAAGAACCCTGTTTGGTGTGTATGTTGTGTGCCACTAAAGACACTACCTTTATTCCAAATTGTCAACACACCCTATAAAAGCTTTCATATTTGCTTTCTTTCTCATTTAATTTAATGGATCTAAAAATGCACTTTGGTTTTTTTCTTAACTGACAGATGCTCAGTATAACCCGTTTAATATTTTACTCCAAGCCACGTTTGTGACATGTGTAATACTTGGTTTAGGCTTGACATTGCATAATCAGAAGTCTTGCTTTGCACACATATTTAGTTTAGACTAAATCTAGGTTCGACTTTTTAATCTACTTCACTCTTTCCTGTTGAGTTCAAGGCACTCAGTTTGATTCATACAGTTTTATTCCACTAGATGGTACTGTTCTATTTCTGTGAGATCTCACTGAGCCACTTGGTATTAAACAAAATATCGGAGTTTTAGACACAACATGACCAACAATTTATGAATAGAGAAAGAATATTTCTGTACATTCATCACTTTGTAATGATTATGATTATAATATTTTTTAATCTCTTTACTGTTTTACTCTCTAAAGCGTACTCTTCCAGCTTGTACTAAGCTTGTGTAATACACAGCCATCTCTGTCTTTCCTACAGGTACCAGTGCTTTAAGTCGGCCTGGATGTACGAGGTGCTCCACTCTGGTTTCCGTTTCCCTGTCGACTACTCGAACCTGAAAACAGCGCAGCTCGTTTATGACAAAGAAGTGCAGTGGACACTAGGAGCGATTTTGTACAAAACCCGCTTCCTGCCACTCAGGTAACAGCACATGAATCAGGTAGAGGAATTCACAACATTTTGTTTCTCCTCTTCCTATCTATTAGTTTTAGAAGTACAAAACAGCTGTATTTCTTTATTGTTTTTGCTCTGCATGTGTGACTGCGTTTGAGTCATGATGAGTCTGTGTTATGGAATAGAAATCACAACAAGATGAGGCAGAAGTAACACAAGCCAAGTGTCCTTAAGAAAATACCTTTAACTAGGCCTGGATGATACATTCCTTTGATTGTTTTTTTTTTGAAGAAAGGCTTTCTGTCAAGGCATCTGGTAAGTTTTCAGTGAAGACGTTTCATCCCTATATATACCTATATAACTATCACTGCACTCCTCATTACACTGAACAGCATACACCACATTGCTCTGTTTGTAGCTAGGGATCTTGTCCTTGGGGTGGACCAGTTTCTGACGGAGAGTGTTGCATGACTCTCCGTCAGAAACTTATAGTGATAGTTCTTCTTCACAAAAGAATGTATCAACACAGAAGGGCCAGAGGTGGGCCTGACTCCGCAGTCCACCTCCAGCTCAAAGAGAAAGGGCATTCCTTTGAGGACAGCAATGTCCGAATCTTGACCAAGGCCAATGGTTTGAAAGAGGAGTGAAGCCATCTTTGTGGATGGAAGCCATCTTTGTTAAAATGGAAAAGCCCTCTTTGAACAGAGGAGGTGGACTCAGATACAACCTCCCCTCCATTTACAACAGTGTGAACCTTCACAAACTTTTTATTTTGAACCATATCCATAATAGCTATATATTTAAATCACCTAACCTATTCCCTTTGTAAAGACTAATGCTTCTGCTTGTGCCCAGCAGTAACAGTCTCCAGAGAAATGAGTCCAATGCATGGTTTAGCAAAGTGGCAGAAATGAACAAAGACTCACTATCAGCTAATTGATTGTTACAAATTGCCTATGTGCTCCCATTTAACAGGTGATTTTTATGATTTTATCTGCCATTTAAATTTTTCCTAATTCTGTTTCAAAGGAGACAGAGAAGACAAACACTAAGAAATCCAACCTAAACTACTTTCAGTGAGAGTAATGCACACTGCTACTGCTGGTGGTTTGATAATGTTGACTGAGTGTCATATAGGACTAGTCATTATCATCATTTCTCGTGTTGCCTTCAGGGACCTGCAGCAGGAGTCGTTGCGTACAGGCCATTCGAGTTGGCTGCGCCCCTCCTTTGTCTACAACCACCACGTGCTGTCGGTGTGCATCCTGGTGGTGGCGCTGTCCATCTTGCTGTACGTGCTGCGTCTGCGGAGGATCCACCAACGAGAGCAGAGACAGAACGAGGTCCTGAACCTGCTCTGGGTCGAGGAGGGAGAGGCTCTGCTGCCGTGAGTGACCACCAGGGACCAGCCACGCTGTCTCTGAACTGCCCTGTGAGCCAGTCAGGATGTTTACACTACAGTATGTCTAAAACTGACTTCATACATCTAAGTTATTTCATTTCTGGACCAACAAAGACACACCGTTGATGACAGTAGTTGGACATATCTCTAATCTGCTCGGTTTTTGGACGATATACTAAAAGCAGAAAAAAAAAAGGGAACAATCTCACTTTGTGCAACAGACCAAATGGTTTTTAAAGATAAAACATGCAGGATTTGTTTGTAAATAACAACTTGCTTTATTTTTGATTTAATTTTAATTATAATCTTGTGTATTGTCTTTTAAAAGATGGTCTGCTTTGAAGTCATTTGTCAAACTTAAAGGTGCAGTGTGTCCTCTCTAGGCTCTTGTAGAAACAAGAACATGGATCCCTCCATTGGGTTTTCTAAAGCTTTAAATGTCTTTTATCTGAGATAGATAAAGCAAAGAGTGTTATTTTGAGGCAATGATATGCTATTGAACAGTCAGTTGTTTATCCTGTACCCTGTATCCTACACTTTTAACACACTGCACCTTTAAATTGTTAACAGTTTAAATGAATTGTACCTGAATTGAAGGCTATTTTTGATTGTTTGAGGGTGCACTCACACTGACAATCTGGTATGGTACAACCTGCACCGTACCGCTCCAGTGGAAATGAGGCTATAGTGTGTTATTGATGGGTTGCTTAATTCTGTCATTGATCATTTGTTTGAGCCAGATATAAGCTGCTAAAAACTGCAGTTTAGAGTTTGAGTCATTGTTTTTAACCCTTAAACGTTGGGCAGGTGATAATATTCCTTGTAAAAAAAGCCTTGTAGACAGTAGTGTCTTTCTCCGTGTTGGACTGTTGTACTTTTCTTTGTACAGATAGAGACTTGACAACACAAATCTTGTGACTTTATGAGATCATGTTGACGCAAACGTGTCTGAGTAGAAATCTGTTAAACTTCAGAGGAAGTTAAAACATGTTAATCCCACAGTGGGAGAATTTTATGTCCAAAAATAATAAGATTATGATGAATGTACTTGAGAGTTTTGGGGCATGACTCATCAGATTCAATGATGATGACCCCATTGTTTAAGGACATAGGAACTCAAATCAACAGGAGTTTTAAACATTGAAGCGATATAAGCCATTTTTGCCAACTGACTCATTTATTTAAACATGGATCGTACAAATTGAGAGCCTAAGTTGTTTGTCAATTTAGTTAACATTTAATATCAAGAAAGCCATTTTTTTTGAGGAGAGCAAAATGCCTTTATTTTATGAAATCTCTATATTAACTGCAATCCATGCTTATAATTTACCATGAACTGTTTATTTCTGCTCATCTTCAATCAGTTTTCCACATACTGGAAGTCAGTGTGGTACATTTTACTTTGTTCTTTGTGTTGATCTATCTAGTCTATACCCATAATCTGTCTGTCAATTGCTGAATTTGTGCATGAAGGTGTGATGCCGTAAGATAACAGTAAGCAGTCGGTTGGGGACACCAAGTCTATTCAGAGCTAGACCTGTAGTGCATTCAGTGACTCTAGATCCAGCTCTAATGTAACTCTATTCAACAATGAGATTTTTGTCGACTGTGACTTCATTCACTTATACAGTGGTCCCTCGTTTATCGCGGGGGTTACGTTCCAAAAGTAAGGTGAAATCCGCGAAGTAGTCAGCTTTATTTTTTTACAATTATTCTATATGTTTTAAGGCTGTAAAACCCTTCACCACACACAATACACTTTTCTCAGACAGGCATTAACATTTTCTCACATTTCTCTCTTGTTTAAACACTCTCAAAGTTCTTAGCATCTTCCTCTGTCTTTTGGGTGCGACCACAGGTGCCTTTGTCGGTGCAGAACGTTTCGTCGACATTGTGGGTTTTGTCGGGGAGAAAACTTGCAAACATACAGCACTTCAGAGTCACACTGCTAGCGATCGAACATTTATGTAAATTTGGCCGAACGCAGTCTGTACTGTACAGGAGATTGATTGACAATGGTCTACAGTCCCTTAGTCAATCAGGACGCAGAACACAATGCGCGAGTTCTCCCATAGCCAATCAGGACGCAGAACACAATGCACGAGTTCTCCCTTAGCCAATCAGGACGCAGAACACAATGTGCGTTCATACGCTGTAAAAAAAAAAAAAAAGCATGCAAAATTGCACAAAAAAAATCGTCGAAACAGCAAGACCGCAAAAGGTGAACCGCGTTATAGCGAGGGACCACTGTAATTCTACCAGAGACTGTCAGCTACAAAGGAATTAATTTAAGATTTTCTAACTTGCCTTTGCCCGGAAAGGACGTAACGTTGGCTCTCTACATCATTGTATAATTTTCCTGATGTCATCTTTATTGGACAAAGGGCAGCTGGGTGTTAAGCTGTGTTCTATGTTATTTCCTATTTCCATACTGCTGAAATGTGTGATAATATTTTCAGTCCCTGAAACCAGTAAGTATACCTTGTGTCAGACTCTTGGTCCATCTTTATATATAGGATAAGAGTGAGTTAGGAGTAAGGGAAAGAGCTACTGTGTGTACTGTAAATTGTTTGAAAGTCTTTTGGTTTGGATGCTTTGTATTTGTATTTGACAACAGTAATGTCCAAACTATTGATTCACACCGGGGTGGGCTGTGAAAACATCACAGGTGCTTTTTTTTGTCCTATTGTCTTTTTTTAGTCCAGAGTTTCTTCACTGGATCATGGACCAATCACAGCTGGGCAGTGTGCAATGTATGTAAATGATAAAGGGACACAACACTTGTTTTGTGATAAATGTGAAATAAAACCATTCCAATAATCAATAAAACAGTTTTTATTAAAATTGTTTGGTGTGTTTTGATTTGGCCTAATTGTATTGAATGTAAGAAAGCCACACAATGTTGGAAAAAAAAAAAAGCAATCTCCTGTCTGCTTGCTCATTTCCTGTTCCGGCTCTGGTGTGACTGAGCTATAAAGCCTCTCACCTGAGCTCAGGACTTTGTCACTGCGGCACAACCCACTGAAGACGGCCAAGATGGTAAGCTCCAACTGCACTGAGGACATGTCTTTGTCCTTCATAGACTTTTAGACCTCAATAATGTTGAATTTCTCTTAAGTTATACTTTTGTGTCGTGATATACAACAGTTTAGTCAAAGGTATTCACTAATCTTAGTTTTGACATTAAACAAAGCACATCTGGGAAATAGCATAAGAGATTAGACCCATGACCTATTTTGAACTAGACTAATGAACAGTGTTATTCATATTGTGTTAACATGATGGTGGGTACTAATAAAGAATATTTTTATTTTCAGGGTTTGACAACTTTTATTTTGGTGTAAAAGTGTAAAAAAAATGAAAACAAAAAAGAAAATATTTTGACCTTTTGATAGACAATAGACTGTTTTGGACCATTTTAATGATATGCTATGAGTGTGAGGCAGTGTCACAAGCTGTCATTCATTGAGCTTATTCACCCCTGTACCTAACAAAAAGAGAGAGTACATGAGGATGGGGCATGAGAGAACAATGAAAGGATGACACTGGATTTTATTTATAGGCCTCAGACATGAAGAGGGGGGATTGTGGTGTGTGATCTTCCTCCTTAACTTTACTAACCTTACCTCCAAACATTTTCATTCAATTTAAAATATTCTTTTACGCTAAGATATTTTACTAACAAATTGCTGACTTTGTTTCTCTAAACTCGGCCTTAGCGTAACGTTAGCTGTTAAAAAAATAAATAAAAAATAGACTTTTGTATGTACATATGTTACCTGCAATTCCTCCAACTTTTTAAAGATTTTAAGCCTTTTATTTTGATAGATATGATGTAGATAGACAGGAAGCAGGGTGAGAGAGAGGGAGTGATATTGAGTGTAAGACCTGAGCCAGAATCGAACCTGGGTTGCTCAGGTGTGTGGTATGTGCTCTACCAGGTGAGCCACTAAGATGCTCTGTTCTTTTACCTTTCGTTGAGTAAGACAGCTTGTTATTATTATAATATTTTTTTAATTCCTTCTCAAAGTTGTAAGAAAGTAGATTGAAGTATTGTACTTTAAAATGACTTAGGACAGTGATTCTGTGACTTTTTATCACCAAGTCACCAGAAATATTGTCTCTCTGAGGACCACCCACTTCTCTGTGTTATATCACTGTCTTTGTATTAGCTCACTATGGAAGTGTCAGAGTAAACTTCATATGCAGTTAATTAAACATTAATCTATGAACTTTTAATTCACTGTTACACTGGAAAATAACTACTAGACAAAACAAACTTTCCAAATGTACTGTATTTAAACGTTCTAAACTGACACAAACCTCAAAGTTCATCCAAAACGTAACCTTATGCTTAGGATAAAGATTCAAAAACAACTGAACTTTTTTTTCTGATTTCATTTTTCATTCTTAAGAACCCCACAAGTACGGCTCAATAAATCCAGAGTACCACCAGTGGTCCTCGTCCCA